>JAEIIJ010016678.1:0-97548 GCA_018904815.1 Drosophila ogumai | reverse complement strand
GACGGCAGGTTGGGCAAGGTCAACTCGCCCCCCAGGTGCTTGGCATCTTCTGGTCGGTGAGCTTGGCTCGGGGATAGGGACAGCAGAGTCCCCGTGAGTATTAGCAGGATTGGCTGCATTTCAGTCGAGTTGTGTTTAAGTACTTCGTTGCAATAAGCGATTTTTCCCGGCGATTTCTCACGCTTTCACAGCCGCAGCGAGCGCAGCATCTTCGGGTGCATTTCACGGCCAGCGATGATGATGATCTCACCTGGCCTTAAGCGGCAGAGTGATGATTATGAGCGGAGTTAATGGTAATTGTCCATCTTAATTGTTTGCGATGAACGCCGGAAAACCTGTCTCGGGCAGTGTGGCCAAGTCCACCTGTCGCAGAAATAGAAACAGAATAGCTGGTGTTCCAGCAAGCACAAGTACAGTGATCTATCTAATGAGCAGAATATTAGCTTTTTGAAGTGTATTAAAATTTACAAAAGATTGATGTGTAAAAACACTTCAATACTAATTGAAAAAAAAGTAATAATTGCATGTCCTTTGTCCAGTTATTTTCTTTATATAGTTTTAATTCAACATATTTTTGAACTGTGCGCTCCCTTCACGGAGCTTTGGCCATTTTCGTCTTCTCCTCTGGCCACACTTCGCTGCAGAAAACAGCTGTTGCAAGCATTTGACTTTTTTTTGACTTTGGTACACTTTTCGTTGGGCGCAAAACTAAAGCGCAGAAAAAGTTAGCAATGCGGAATGTGCCGAAATCGTAAGAGGAAAATTATTAATAAAAACAGCACACAAATTAGCAGGTAATCTTTGTCCCATTTCCAGTCTCGGTCTCTCGGTCACAACACCTGGCGGCAGTTCCGGAGCCCCGGACAGCGGTCGCCACAACAGCTTGGAGGATATCAATCTGGACCAGTTCCTGAAGACATCCAACTACGAGGACACTGTGAAGCAGCTGGACATCTACTATGGCATCGGTGAGGATGGGAAAGGATCGTGTTGGGGGCTTTATATAACCTTGGTGGCCAATTGAGCACCAATTAAACGCTGTGGCGTCTGTCTATTAATAATCATCGCGAAATGTCGACGCCCGACGCTTGCGTTTGATTGTAAACAGAATCGTTTGTTTATTTGCATTGACAATCGACACATTTTTTTCACTATGCGATAACCGCCAATTATAACACTTTCCCCCAATCCCGAACAGTCAAGCGTCAACTGCTGCGATACCAGAGCCCCATCACTGGACTGTTCCCGGTGATGAGCACCGATCAGGTGGTGGGATCCGTGCGCGACAGTGTCTACTGTGCGTCCGCCGTGTGGAGCTTGTACCAGGCCTACCGACGCATCGACGATGACCGCGGCAAATCCTATGAGCTGGGCCAAAGCACGGTCAAGTGCATGCGCGGCATCCTGGAGTGCTGGGTGAAGCAGGCGTCGCGGGTGGAGCTCTTTAAGCAGCGCCAGTCCAACCAGCACGCTCTCCACAGCAAGTTCCAGCTGCATACCGGCGAGAAGATCTATCCGGATGAGTTTTACAACCATTTGCAGATCGACTGCGTGAGTTAAAGCTGATTTTTGTTCCGAAAGAGTCCACATTTGAATAATTTCCTCCCTCAGGTATCTCTCTATCTGCTGTTCCTGGTCCAGATGATAACCTCTGGCCTGCAGATCATATACACCCACGACGAGGTGGCCTTTGTCCAGAACCTGGTGTACTATGTGGAGCGTGCGTATCGAACGCCGGACTTTGGTATGTGGGAACGCGGTTCCAAGTACAACAATGGCACCCCCGAGATCCATGCCTCTTCCATTGGCATGGCCAAGTCCGCCTTGGAGGCCATCAACGGCTGCAACTTGTTCGGAGAGAAGGGAGCCTCGTGGAGCGTCGTTTATGTGGACATTGATGCCCACAACCGCAATCGTAGTATTTTTGAGACCATGCTGCCCAGAGAGTCAAGCTCAAAGGTGAGTGAACTAGAGTTTTTCTTAAAAATTGAGATGATGACTCTCCTCTTCAGGGTGTGGATGCCTCACTGCTGCTGACCCTCTCCTTTCCGGCGTTTGCCTCACACGAGGACCGGTTGGTGGAGCAGACCAAACAAAACGTTGTGAATCGTTTACGCAGCAAAATGGGATTTAAACGCTTCACCCGCGACGGTTTCCTCAGCAAAAACGAGGACAAGACCCGGCGCTACTATCACTCTGGAGAGCTTAAGGAATTCGAAGGCCTGGAATGCGAATGGCCACTCTTCTTCATAGCCATGATCATCGATGGCGTCTTCAAGAATAACAACGAACAGATCGAGGAGTTCCAGAACGATCTGCGTCGTTGTCTGCGCACTGACGCCAATGGAGATCCCGTGGTGACCATGTACTATGCCCCGGACGGTGAAGGTTCCTATATGCGGGCCCCCTCGCAATCGCTCTTCCTCTGGGGTCAATCTTTCTTCATCATTGCCCAGCTGCTGACCGCTGGGCTGCTGCACATCAACGAATTGGATCCGATTCGCCGTTACTTGCCAAGCTATAATCGTCCCAGGAGGGCGGGTCGCTATTCAGCTTTCCAGGTGAGTTGGTTTCCAAATAAGTAAGGGGGTTTTAGGCGCTATGAAATGAGAAATGTTATTTAAATTTCAATTGGGGAAACGAAGCTCTGCCATTTTAAGTAGTCTTAAAAAAAGCACACACAACAACATTTTAATATATTTTTTATTAAAAAAAAGTAACTTCATTTTTTAATCAAAATGCGGGATTTTATTTTAAAATTAAAAAAAAAATCTGGAAAATATTGTAAAATAAAAACGCCACGTTAGTAATTCGAGGCACTTATCCTTTAATGACTGCATTCAAGAAGAGTAAAGAAAAAACTCTCAAACTCATTTCATAGCGTCGGGTTTTTTTGCAAGGGTTTCCAACTCTCCTAATTGGGGGGTCTTCGCTGCTGATGCCGCTGCTGCCGCTGATGACGATGAGTCTTGTGTGTGTGTGCCGTGTATGTCTGCGTTCGCTCCCAATTGGTATCCCTTAAACATAAGTGTCCCGTGGCCCTGGTACTTTGTTCGTATGGGTTAAGTGAATAATTGGCTCTTGATATTTAATTGTATAAACATTCTGTTCATTCTCTACTACCAACCACTACTACATACTACTGCTCCATGCATCTATCTACCCAAAATGACAAATCAAAACCCCAAAAATCGTTTACATATTAATTGGTTTCGTAACATAACAGGGCAAAGCTATTGACGAAAAACACAAAGTAAGTAGATGTTCTGCTTTACCAACAAAATTATCGATATATCTAAATTCAAAATTAAATAGAAATTACCCCATTCCCATGTGTATATAAATTGAATTATGCTTTTTAGACACAGACACTGCGCACAAAAAAGATCACTTACCTAGTTAACTTTTTGTGGCTTGGCCAGACACAACACCACTGATCGAATGGATGTAACTATGACACACTCCTGACGATCAGTAGACACACACACCTACATTATATAGAAATGATTATTTGCTTATATTCTTAGTGATATTATTATTTCTGTATTCCCCCCATGTTATTTGTATGTATATAGCAAAAAATTCCTTTTTGGTATCTAAATCAAAAGTTTTCTCTTTACTCTTTTCGGTTTTCTTTCTTTTCTCTATATATACACACCTATCAATATACTCTGCATATTTTGTTTAAAAAATTCAACATAAACCTACACGCTCTATATAGGCTAAACCGGGCACTGTAAGTAATTTGGGTTTCTTTACGTGTATGTAGTTCTCAGTTGCTAACTCTGAATGTACTTAACCAAAAGGCCATAGAACGATCAAGCTTGATTTGGCTTAAATGTTGTCCTCGCAAAGGTGTTAACACTGGGAATGTTGAAGTACGAATTGGCCCGGAAATATCCCCAATAACGATCACACCTCCTTCAGTGCAACAAACATCCTTTACTAGAAATGTTTGCCTTAACAGCAGCCTTGCTTGAGCCCCCTAACAGAACTACCAAATTATCAAATGCCATTGCTAAATATACATATTTTCCTCTGCTAAATAACTGAAAAAAGAAACCACGCATTCCTCTTATATTGGATGACAAGAAGAAGGTAATTAGTGGTCTGGTCTGGGTTTTTTTCCACCTTATTCAGGGACAAGAATCGGCGATTTCAGAGCTACTAACTAGCAACCAAACAGTAATGCACTTAGTCTAATGATAAATTTATCCTGGGGAAGAATATTGAGACTCCTATGCTGAATTTCTTCTTGAAATTAAATCTTTTCCAAATTCTTTTGTAAGCTATTTCAAAATTCTTGTTTGGATTGATGTACAGTCAGATCCTTGTGTTTGTCTTTTATAACCCATGTTTGGCATGTTAATATTTTTGAGTTTTCTCCCTTTATGTATTCCTCTAAGATCCCACGTTATCTGAACTTATTTGCAAGTATCCCCTTTCCAATCCCCCTTCCACATCCCTTAAAATAATTCCACTTTTGTGTGTTTTTGCATTTTGGCATTTGGCTAGTGAAAATTTTCTTGTCATGTGATTAAAATCCAAGAATCTTGAATTGGCCTCATGCATCCTAACATGTTTAATCCACGGAGGAAGTTGTACCCTGCTAATCATGCTCTCCGAATCCTTACAGGGCACTGCCACAGATCTTGTGGTCCAGATTGTTCTGATTGCCGAGTCCATGCGACTGCAGGCCATGATGGCCACCTATGGCATTCAAACCCAGACACCACACGAGGTTAGTTGTGGTCGAGAACTTTTGGGAACATTGTAAGAACCCTTTGCCTTCTCCAGGTGGAGCCTGTGCAAATCTGGAGCTCCACGGAGCTCATCAAAGTCTATCAACATTTGGGTGTCAACAACAAGGTTGGCCTGTCCGGTCGTCCCTCGAGGCCCGTTGGCTCGCTGGGCACCAGCAAGGTGTACCGCATCTGCGGCATGACCGTCCTTTGCTACCCACTTATCTTCGAGGTCTCCGACTTTTATTTGTACCGGGACATGGCGCTGCTGATCGATGACATCAAGACGGAGCTGCAGTTCGTGGGCAAGTACTGGCGCCTGTCGGGTAGGCCAACGGTGTGCCTCCTCATCCGGGAGGAGCACATGCGGGATCCGCAGTTCAAGGAGATGCTCGACCTGCTGGCCATGCTCAAGAAGGGCTACTGCGACGGCATGAAGGTGCGCATCGGTCGCCTGCAGAATCTGATTAGCAGCTCCTGCATCGAGCATCTGGACTTCATGAACCAGAGCGATCTGACCGACAACGAGAACGCATTCTCACAGATAAATCACGAGTATATCGGCTACCAGTCGCTGACGGATGTGCCCAAGGCGCTGACCTATGTGGAGGAGAAAGTTTCCGTGGCGGTTAGTTAGCTCATCCAACCGAAGGAGAAAATGTTCCCCAAAGTAATAGTTGTTGTTTTGTACTGCAGCACTTTGATAAGCAACCGACGCCGGATATCATTACTGCTTTGCGGAACACCGATTCCATTTACTGTCTGTGCCAACTGTGGGGCATTCTCCTCAATCGCGAGGGTCCACACTTCGAGGTGAATGGCCTAAACGTAAACACGGCTCTGACGCAGCTCTACCATCGCGCCGGGTCCCTGCGCTACTGGCGTGCCGTCCGCTACTGCTCCTCGCTGCTCCATCACATAGTGGACTCCATCAGTCCATTTATCACCACGGTACTGGTGAATGGCAAGGAGCTCACAGTGGGCATCATTGGGCAGAAGGAGACGGTCTTTGACAAGCCCATGACACCGGCAGAGATCCAGAATGTGATGTACACGAGTGTGCAGCCCTACGACGTTATCCAGGCGGTGCTGCAGCAGGAAGTGGTTCTATATTGCGGTCGCCTGATTGCCACCAATCCATCCATGTTCCGGGGCATACTGAAAATTCGCATTGGCTGGGTCCTGGAGGCCATGAGGATCTATCTGCAGATCTCCGGACAGCAAAGCATCGACGTGGACAATCTCTCGCCCTTCCAGGTCCGCATTCTCCTGCAGAAAGTTCTAACCGTCAGCGAGTGGGCGACAGAGGAGAAGTAATTACAAAATTCCCATATAATTTTTCGATTTTACAAGTAATTTTTTCACCACAGACTCACCACCCTGCAACGCCGCCAGCTAGAGGGCTGTCTGTGTCGAGTGCCCAAACACTTTTATAACAAGATCTGGGAGATTCTTCAGCGTACTCCTCAGGGCATTTTGACCCAGGGCCATCACCTGCCTGCCACGCCCACATTGACCAACATGAGCCGCGGCGAGTTGACCTTTAATCTGCTTGTCGAGGAGACGCTGATTTGCATTGACCGTCCGGAGAGGCGTCAGATAACCGTGGAGTTGCTGTGCATAGTGGCCACCATTCTTAATCGGTAAGAGATTATTATTTATATATTTCTTGTGTTCTATTTTATTTTATTTCCATATATATTTCAATTTACTTCCAGAAATCCTGAGCTGCACTTCAAGCAAGCCCTTGACTTGGACGGCATTTTGGCCGAGGCCTTTGCCATGTACTGCAAGGACAACAATATACAGCACCAGCCGCAGCCACAGCCGCAGCAGACCAAGAACGAGGATCTCAAGGCATTCTACTCACTGCCCTATTCGGAGACCACTGGATACTTGGCACGCGCCGCCGTCAACAAGGTTCTGCAGGGTGGCATTTTCTCTACCTCCGAGGAGGATGTCCAGCTAGATGGCGATCACTTGCACGACGACAACTGCAAGGTGTCCTAAGCGCAGGAGGATGGAAAGATAGCTTATGTACATAGCACAGTTTGGCATATCTTCGTGACACTGACCCCACCACAACCACTAGCTCGAATTGTGTTATTCTTATTTAACTTTCGTCTCTCTCTCTCTCTTTCTGTGTCCTTCGCTCGCTTAGTTCTTAATTAAATGTTATGTATATTTTGTTGCAATAATCGAAGGTGTTGCATGGGCCAAGTGTTTGATTAGTTAATAGGTCAATAGCATCTCGGGGGTGGGAAACCAAAGCAACTAAGCGAGCCCTAACCTTGCCTAAGGCAAGCCGTATCGATTGCCCCCACTTATGTCACCCTTGCCCTCGTTGGCTATAAAAGCTCTTGGCCATTTCTCCGCTCGGTTTACTTGACCAACAGTCGTCGTCGTCGTCGCACTTGAACATTATGCGGGCTCCCGAGTGGATGACCAATGAGATGGCGCGCCTTACCTCCCGATTGGAACGCTACAAGCCAGCGGGCAGTGGCTACAACCGCATCCAATCTATTCGCCTGTCCAAGAGCGTCATGCAGATGCTGAACAATCCGATGCCTGTGGCCTCTGCAAACACAGCCAACCCTACCACCGTGCGAACGCAACAGCAGGAGAGCTCCTTTGCAACGCCGCACCGGCGGCGAGGTGTCCTCAGCCGCAGCGAATCGCAGTGGGAGGAGGTGTATCCTGTCGTAAATATAAGCCGTCAGCAAAGCAGCGAGAGTGCCTGCAGCGGGGATAGTGAATTGCAGTTCACCCACTATCGGAATTGTGCCACGCGGATTCCGTGAACAATTATGTATGGCAATCATTATTTTATTTTGCAATATTTGTGAATTTCTAACTGTGTTCAGTAACTAATAAACCAAGAAAACAAACCTCAAACGTTGACTTTTTCTGTGGGATAAACTTATTAAGGGGGGTGTAAGGTATTAAATTTCTTTTTTTATCGAATCGAAAAACAATTTTAAATAACACTACGTTAGTATCTTGGGACACTTATCCTTTAACGACATTTATTTGTGCCTGATTTTTTATCAAAATAAAAAATCAAAACCCCGAATTTAGTTTAAAAATTAAGTAATTTTGTTAGATGAAATATATATAATAAAATTAAAAAGGCCCAAACGATTGGTAAATTAGATTTTAAGTTATCAATTTATAGCGCATATGTATGTATGTGCGATGACCTTTCTATTTAAAAAAGTAACCCAAAGAAATCCTTTAGTAAAAGGCATTAAATAATTTATTACAATAAATGTAGAATTTTTATTTTAGTTCGTATGTAAGTTCCACGTAGTTAAGCTTATTATGGAAAATTAAACGCTAAAAAATAGGTACAATCTATAGGTATATATATACGTTTTAGGTTGTTCGTTTCTTGGTATAAAAATTCATTTGTTTATAATTTGATTTTTACATTTGTTGCATTAATTCGTTTCGATATACATGTATAAAATAGCACATAAAGATTTAGGTAAGTTTGGGAGATTGCCTATGGGAGATATTTGTGTTCAAAGCCTACGCTCAGAGAAGCATTAACAATTGAAATTTTGATATGAATTCGCCTAGATAATGGTCGCCCAAGCAAATGATATTTGCATTCAATACAAAAATATGTCACGCGATGATATGCCTATAACTAAAGTCAACGCTCTATATATACGCACGATCTAGAGTTTTATAACAAACAGTTTAACATATACAATAATATCCTTAATCCGTTTTGTAAAGGGCACACACAGGCAAATATCAGAGAAACGTATGCGCGATTCGAAGCAGTTTTGATTAATATTATTACATGATATTACTCGCTCGTATAAATACAAAACATTGATTACCTAAGGATGCTTCAATTTGGGTTAGTTAAATATTTAAGGTTTTTTGTAAAATGCTAATTTCCCTGAATATGAGTTTTCATCATCATCATTATTATTAGTTTTTCCATCTTAAGTAGTAGCTTAATTCGATTATTTGCTTTCACTAGTATTCATTCACTTGTTTAAACTAACAAACAGCAACACTTTTCGCTTACTTAGGACTAACTTACGGACTAGGCACACGTGTACGTACATAGTAAATGTATGCAAAATAGTTAGTGTGCAGAGTTATCTGACTCTTGCGGTTTCATCATCACACACCGGGCAGTACTTTTGACAAAAAATCGAACGAACTGTGTGTAAACTGTATAAATATGAGTGATGTGTTTGCTTTGTGTGTTTGATTTGTGGTGTTCTCTTCTCCGACATACGTATAAAAATGTTTAAAAAAGACTATGAAACCTACGACAACGCAATACGTACTAAATACGTAAACGAATTCTACCTTACCTAAGTGCCTAGGTTAGCCCTATGTTATTGTGGTTGCAGCTGCTCGGGCCGGCGTACACTCATCCGGCTGGGTATTGAGTCGGTGTCGCCGTCGTCGTCCACATACTCCTCCTTGGGACGGGTCCACTTGATCAGCGTCTCGGGCGATCGGTACAGGAAGAGTAATTTGGCAAACAGATCCTCCTCAAGTGCGAATTCCAAAGCCTCGCGTACCTAAAATTAAAGGAAAGAAAATGAAATCATATTTATGTTGACTTTCAAATGAATGAATAGCTCACCAAGTAGATATCCAGGCACAGTTGCAACACCCTATCCACGTAGGGCAGATCCTCGAACATGATCTTTCGATTCTGGCCGCCGATGAAGGACTTCATGAAGCGCGAGGCCAATAACACAAAGGTGGTGTACAGGCCAATGATGCTGCAAGGATAAATATTTAATATATATTATTATATTATTAAATTATTAACTTGTAATAACTTACCCTCCCGCTGTAAGGAAGCTGAACGTCGATGGGAACTTCTTGTCGTTGAACGTGTACATCACTATTCCCGATGTGCAGTTGCTGTAGGCAAACTTGGACAGCGTTTCATTGTAGAAGGTGTCGTTGCAAAAGTCCCGGATCTCCCACCACAAGCCATTGGTCTCGTTGTCCCGATGCATTTTGATGACCAGTGGTCGGTAGTCTTGATTCTTTTCACTCAGCACACTGACCACAGCCGCATCGCCCGAGTTGAGAACCTTGATGAACTTCGGGATCATGGCGGGCAGCACGACAACTTCTTCGGTCACGGGAGTGGCCACAATGGTGCTATTGTCTGTGATGTTACTATTGCTGACGCTGATGACCGGATCCTGGTCATGATTCTCGCTGAGCATATGGATGAGAGCTGCGCGGCCCTCAAAGGATTCGTCCAGTGAAATGGCATGCTCATCGCCCACATTCTCTTTTAGTCCCTTGGCCGGTGCCTTACGCGTGAGGGAGTAGGAGAAGCGGGCCTTTAGAGTGTGATCTAAAATGCAAAATTTTTTGTTGAACTTCTTTGTAGTCATCTTTACATATGGGTATTTCTATAATTTCCAATGATGAAAGCATTGAAAGCATTCAAAACGTATATTATTATGATAGATTCTGTAAAATTTGATCAATTGAAAGTTTCAATTTGAAACATTTCCATACGCATAGTTATTTCATGCTTTTTTATCCCTTTTTTAGCTTTAATCTTTTCCCCCAAAGTATAGTATTTGTACGGCTTATCTAAGAACTTACTGTTCCGCAAATCATTTAGCAACCGCTGCCTGTCCGGCGGTGCTATATTCCAAAGGGATGGCGAGTTGCCGGCCAGCTTAACCGCCGCCACATCCGTTGCATCGTAGCCAGTTATAAAGGTGAGAGCCTGTTTGTCCTTAATGTATGCGTTTGTCATCTGGGAGTACATCTCGGGATTTATCTCGAAAATGCTATCGTAGTTATTCGTGGTGTAGATGGGATCGTAGGGTCCAATCCGAATGGATAGGGACACCTGGAAGGGCACATTTGAGGTGCCCACGGCATTGCCCAGGGCAAAGAGGCACAGCGGTCCCCAAATGCAGATCACAATCAGGAGAACGATGGTGCCGCCCATCAGGAGCTTGGATAGCGAGGCCTTCTTCTGGGCCCGCATGGCCGGAAAGTCGGTCTCCGACTGCCTGGTGCACCGTATCAGATAGATGTTCGAGAAGATGTCCTCCATCTTCAGCCAGTCGAATATGGTCATGGTGCTGTCGATGCACACCCAGTCCAGAATGGTGCGCAGCTCGTACAGGAACGGGATCTGCATGTACACCTTAAACGCAATCATGTTGACCATGGAGAAGCCCTTCGTGAAGAAGTTGCCCAGAATGCGCTTGGGGTAGCCGGATTTGATTTGGTAGGAGCTCAGCAGCATGTAGAAGCACTTGATAACGTAGAAAATGATGGGCGGTGCCAGGGAGTTGAATGTTCGCTCCGTGACAGCTGGCACCACGAAGAACATCCAGATGTGTATGCCGATCACCGAGAAGAAGTGGAATATTATTTTGTTCACCAAAGCTTTTCGCAAGTACAGGGCTCGATCTATGACAATGAGCAGGAACTGAACCAGCAACATGATGAGGAAGGGTATGGGCACTTTGTTCTCCGCCAAATAGGTCTGGACACCCTCATCGCTTTCCGTTTGTTGAGTCTGTTTTAAATAAATTTATATAATTTAGAGTTTAAATTCTTTAGTTTATTCTTTAAGTTAAAAACTATTTTTCCAAGGCTTTAACTCTATGTTACTCACTCCGAATGCCGTGAAGCCAAAGAGCAGCACAAAGAAGTTGACGAAATCGCAGAGGAACATCAGGGCGTAGACATCTGTGGCTAGGCGGGATTTGTGTACCAGACTGAAGAAGAACTTGTGCAGCGAGGAGGTGTATTTGGTCCTTCTGTGATGCAAGACACAAATGAAGAATAAACTAAAACAACACAGAATTCTCTAGATACTCACTCTAGCTGATTGATGCCCGATTTGCTAAACTCTGGCGATCCTGGCAAGGAGGCCTGACTCACTTGCAGACTCATCTTCTGGGCGGCAGCCTCGTCGTTCAGCTGGCGCGAGTCGGGCTGCGATAGATTGTCGCTATCATCGCGATCATCACTTCCAAATTAAGAAAAATTTGTTGAAGAAAATATGTTTATGTTGCCAAGAACTCTACAAACTTACATGCTAGCGGTGGGCCTGGTGAACTGGTTATCCGTGTCCTTGTAGCCAGATTTCCACAAGCCCTGCGATTTGAGCAGGTATCGGTGCAGGAAGAGTACCAGCAGCAGAATCAAATCATAAATCGCATAGTGGGTCTTCATCTCCACGCCGAAGATCTTGGCAGGTGTCAGGGGCTGATTGGGCAGGTTGTGATAGTTGGCCCAGATCAGCTTGAACTGGAAAATGCACTTGATCAGCACGATGGCCTGGGTGTAGGCAATCAGGGTGACCCAGAATGTCTTTGTGGGACGTGGCAGGGACAAGGTGCCCCACAAAAAGACCATAATGGGTAGGGGTAGCGAGATGAGACTGGCATTGACCACCTGAAAAAGGGGAAGAAGGTCAAGTACATTCTTTGATTTAAAGCTTCAACATTATTTTACCTGATTGATAAACACCACTATGTAGCAGATGAGATCCGTGTTGGCCAGCAAGGCGTACCAGGAAGAGATCAGCACCTCGACGATGATATGGTGATCCCGCTGGGCAAAGTTCTCCTCCTCCAGGTTGAATTCCCCAGCGCTGGAAGGTCGCCAAAAAAAACATTAGGTCACAAAGCTCTCTATCTCTCTTCATGGAATCTATATCAACTGGACATGCTCGGTGCTCTGTGTTCTTAGGAATATGTGTGCGCTGCATGCTCCACAGTCTACATGCGCCAGTGCATCAGTGTGGAACTCTAGGCTAGGGTTAATCGAAGCCACACAAAGGATACATACTAGCAAAGAACGCATAGAGATAGGTTTAAATCATAGCAGCGAATACAACTTATTGGAGGAGGCAGAAATACGGAATACAGAAATACATACATAGATGCAGAGTTACAGTTACCAAAATAAACAGAAGGTAGAGACAGACAGAGGTTCATGGCTGGTAGATGTTAGAGTGTTCTGAGCTTGACCATGAGGATGGCTATGGCAATGAGCTTAAAAGATATATACATAAAATACAGATTACGGTGGGTCGATTTAAAAGGAGTTAACCCTTGTGAATATTTTGGTGTATTTATTTTAATTCTACGAGTCTGTAAACTCGTGGAAAAGTTAAGTACAGAGTTTAACCTTTTATTTAATAATGTTGAATTTCAATTTCCGGAATTTGGCATTTCGGATTTCCTTATTAAATAATCTAAGTCATAATTTTATAGATGTAATATTTCCAATGTCATATAAAAAGACAAAGAACACCAAAAAGTTGATATTTAAAAACAAATATCGATAGATAAAATGTGAAGGACAATAAAATTACAAATATACATATATGATAAATATATATAGAATATTTTCGATTTAAATTGATTTATTTTGTTGGAATTTTTTAGAAAAAATCGATTCACTATCGATTTATTTCCAATAAATCAAATCAAAGCTCGATATACATAGGTCCCAAGGTATTATTTCTAATAAATCGACCCACCTAAATACAGGTAGTTAGAGAGGCGCTTTACAAACACAAACCGAAAGAGACACCAACAGAGTTTAATTTAGGCACATCAATTGGCTAGTGGGGATAGTGAGTGGGAGCACTACGCTTAGTTAGTGGGGGCGGGACCAGTACCTGTCCACCTGCTCGTAGGACCAGTGCTTGCTCAACGATCCCGAGCCCCCGCCGCCGGCACTGTGATGATTATGGTAATAATGTGCGCTGCCCCGCTCAATCGAGGGCGCCTTGACGCGGATCTCGGGCAGACCACAGTCCGATTTTCGACTGAGCATCATCGTGCTATAGGTACGTGTTGCAATAAGATGCCGCAGCGCAGGTATGGGGTGACGGGAGTAGAGAATGGTATGGCGTGAAATGGAAAGTCGGTGGACACAATGCAGATATAGTAGATGTGGTTTACAGTTACATATAGAGAGAGAGAAATTGCTCGGGTATTAGGAGATCGCAGTAGAGATGTCTTAGAGAAGAGATGCCTCCCGTGTTAGTGGCTTTCACCGATCTCATTTTTAGTCTTAGATTTTTGTAAATTATGTATATTCGATTTACTTACCCCTTGGCTGGCGGCGATGAATTGATTGATTGTTTTCTAACGAAACCAAAAATATATATTCGGATGGATCGAAATGCGCGCACAGAAGAATGTGGAATGTAAGAAAAAGAAATTAGTAAGGATATGTTTTTGTTCATAGTTTTTGGTTTGTTTTTTGTTTTCATACACATAATAATTCGGATTTGGCTAGCCAAATGGAATGTCAGAATGTTTAATATTGTTTTTAGTTTTGAAAATAAATTAAAAATAAATAGAAGGTGTATAGGAAATGACAGTAATATTCTTAAGAGCAGTGGTAGCCAGGCGTTACATTCATATGTTGAAGTTTGATTTGTGTGAGTGGAAAATATAATGGCTAGAAGTGCTAAAAGTGCCTCAATATTAGTTTATATTATGTGGTAAGTTACCTCTCTTTTTCAATATGTAAAAGTAGAGATTTAATCTTTTTATATTGCTCTCGTGGATAATGTTGAGACAAGGAATTACTTTGCAAATACCTAATCATTTTAAAGTTCAATACTTTTCTTTAATTAAAATAAATATAAACCTGCAGTTCTTCGGGAACCCAGTTAATATAAATTAATTTAAAAGTGTAAACAGTAAAATAGTGACTTGATAATCCGCGAAAATGTGCAGAGATAAAATAGGGTGGAATATGGGGGCTTTCCGTATCCGGAAATCGAACGTTTTCGGGTGAGTTTCGATTACCTAGAGGCGGCTGCATCGACTGTGTCTACGGGCAGCTCGATGATTTCGTCAACAGGGCGATTGTGCTGATGCTGCTGCTGCTGCTGTGGTGTACTGGTTGTTGTTGGTGGTGGCAGTGGTTCGGGTGGTGATAGCGGTGTGGTGGTCGTGTTGGTGTTCAGTGGAGTGCTGGTGTCTGGGTTTTCGATGGCATTCGGTGGCGTAGTGACCACCACCCGCCGCGGTGTGGATGCAGAGGCGGGCGCGGCACTTTCATCGCTTCAACAACAGCAACATCAACATTGAGATCACAACAACAACAACAACGGTGGTGTGTGGCACAAATGATGGAGGTGAGTTGCAAGTAGTAATAATGTTGTTGTGGAAGCACAGGAACACAAAACACAAAAGGTAAACGGATATGCAAATAAAAAAAGAGAAAAAAGAATACCAAAAATAAATAAATATTGAATCGAAATCGAACACAACTCTGAACGAACGTAAAATACAAAAATAAAAAATCAACAGTTTGTAACGCGACCAGAACACGCTACTCTAGGGACGCTCTTAGGTTTCCAGTTTCAAAAAAAAAAGAAAAATAAATAAATAAAACTTAATTCAAATTTAACGCAAGCGGCGCACACTGGACCCCAATCTCCAGCCTCGCTTTCTAAATACCTCTCGAGATTGGACTTGAGGAAGTGGAACATGGCAGCGGCACTGGATAGTCCCAGGCGGTTCAAAGAGCTGGATTCCTGAAAAATAAAAAAGGGAAAGAAGTTAGAATCTATGTCCTTTTTTTGAGTTAAATAAATTATATTGGATGTTCAGTTATTTTAAAATAAGTGCCTGTATAAGTTTAAATAAAAATTAAAAACCCACCTTGAGGGTCTTCTTTTCCCCTGCGAGGATGCGGTTTACAAAGCGATAGTTGCGCGAGAAGCGATTCAGTCTTATGGTCAGCGTGACCAAGAAGCCCTCCAGCAGTCTGATGATGGGATTGGTATCAAAGTCCTCGTCGGAGTCCTTGGCCGTCACCTCGCCGCTGTCGATTTCCATCTTGGACTTGCTATCCGAAGTCTCCTTGGAGGCGGTGGCCTCGCGTCCCCCCAAGCTAGTTGAAGGCACCGGTGGTGGTGGGATCACTGGCAGATCGGCCACATCTCTGGTTGGAGCGGGACTGGCTGAGCTGGAGGCAGTAGCCGTGGCCGCATCGCGTTCCCTGGAAATGCCTTTGCTGGTAGAGGGGAATTCGCTGGGCGGAGCGTCCTTGGATTTCTGTGAAGGAACAAGTAACCCAAGCAGTGAGTCAGGATTAAGAAGAAAAGAGCGACGAAAACATTTACACCATTTATAACGAAAAGAAAAAAAACCAAGCTTATACAGTAAATGCATATAGAATAATTCTCGCTTGTTGTTGTTGTATTATTTGTACAGTATTTTGCGGTGAGTGCGCGCCCTGCTGCTGCTGCTGCTGGTCGGCAGGTTGAGCCTGGAGCAGGACTCGTGAGCAAATAAGGTGAAATGCGAGAGGGGTGCGCCAATTAAAGAGAATATAACTCTGGTTGCTCACAATCAGCACACAATTCAGACTCACAACCTCGAGCAGCGTCTGGCTGCGACGCCCAAAGTCAAGCGGCTCGGACAAAGTCGAGGTGCGCATGCCCAGATCGCACTCAATCGTATCGTCATCCTCGTCGTCGTCGTCGTTTTCGCTGACCTTCTTCTCCTTCTCATCGTCCAACTTCAGGGCAATGCGAGAGCCCGGCTCTGAGGCATACGAACGTTCGCGCATATAAAAGTGGCGACGATACTCGGCATCATTGAGATCCTTCCACACCTTCGATCACAAGTCGGGCAATTTTTTATTTCGATTTGGGGTTTTTTTTTTAAGATGGGAATTTACAAGAATTTAAATACGGTTCAAATAGTCATGCAGGAAAGATGGGTTCGTATAAAGAAGACAGAAAATATGGATATACCGATACTGCATCGATATTTTATGCAAAAGAAATAAATCGAAATTATAATTGATATATCGAATATATCAATACTTCATTCTTGAAAATTAATTTAAAAAATTTTTAGAAAATCAAACTTTGTTTTAAATACTTTACAATAAACTAAGTAAAAATGTTATTTGTTCTTTAATATCGTTATTTTTAAATAATTTTTAAATAATGCGATATTTTTCGATATTTTTAAATTTCGATATATAAACACAATATATTTTTCATATGATATTAAACGCGTTATTATCCTCTCCATATACACAAGTAACTCCCAAGGGTTTAAGAAACTGGTTCCTATAAGTCAGATTAAACCTGAATATGAACAGCTAAGAACTCACATCGTATAGGGTCTTGCGGCGCTGCATCTTCATCTCGCTCTCGGTGATGTTCTCCTCCTCCAGGAAGTCGATTTCGTCGTGTATCAGATCCAGTTCGAACTTATCGTCCATCTCCTCGAACATGTAGTAATCGCCGGCACGCGTGGCTTAAGGGGAACACCAAAGAAGCATTATGAGCAGATGGATTTCGAGACAAATAACACAGCAATTTAGTTGGCGTTTTCAACAACATTCAGATGGGCGAATATATATAAATAGGTTAGCTAGGCTTTTCTTTTCGCATTCAATTTACATAGCAGCACACAGAATCATGCAGTTAATCATCGGGCGGAATTTATTTACATGGTAGGGGCAGTTATCGTGGAATATAAATATCAAACAAATGAGGCACAACAAATGAAAACTTCTTTACCATGTGGATGTAATTTAATTTCCTTCCTTCTGCGTACTGTTGGTGCAGGAAGTGGATAACCATGTTCTAAAAAATAATCGAAAACACAAAAATAAAACGTAAAGTTAAATAAAAAATTGTAAAGAAAACAAAGAAGAGTACAATTTGTTTAATCGAAACCAAGACTCTCAACGGCTGGCCGAAGTTTTGGCATGTTGTAAAGTGTACAAGGATTTCTGAGCCGATCCCCACAGGCATTCAATATGCTTATTGCAAAAGGGATCATTGGCGAAATTCAAAGTAAATAATATAAACTCTAGATTCCATATCACTTTCCATAAAAAAGATATATCAAAAAAGCTTCAAGGACAAATTTAGAAAAAGTCTTTCTCATGCAGATCAAACCCCCCGGAATTCTAGCAACCCAAAACACCGAGATCGTTAGAGAGTTTTATTTTACACTTGTAGCAGCGCTCAGGCACTCTGAGATTCACCGTTTAGGAAGTAATTAATGGGTAGCAAAGTTAATCTAAATTCGTGTTATTTACAGATCAGACTCGGAGAGGCAGTGGCTGGCTTGGGGTCCGCGCTACACACAGGACTCCAATTGCTTTTATTATCTTGAAGAGAGCACGCACATCATAGAACAATGTGTTTTTTTGTACAGAGTTTTGTTTGAGAGCAAAGTTATGTTTTAATTCTTATTTGATAGCAAAGATTCATCCAATACATGGTCCATGCAGCAGAGCGGGCTCATAGAAGGCGCACATCAGCGACTCCATATAGCTGACCGTACCCACGGGTCCCCAGCTATGCGGTCGCAGGGCAGCCTCGTCCCTGGACAGGCGTTTGCGATGCGACTGCGACTGCGACTCCTCCAGCGAGTAGCTGGCATTTCCCACACTCTGGTGCCGGCGATGCAGCAACTTGTGGCGCATGGTCACCTCCTCCTCGTCTCTATCTGCCGACTGTTTGGAGGGTATGCGTGTAAGAGAGAGATGAACGAGCGGACAGGTACACCACTTTACCATTTGCTTCTTCTTTATGGGCGATCGTTTGATGGAGACGGTCTCATTCCAGGACACAGCTGCATTGGTGGACGACTGGCGACGATGTTCGCGGCGTAGATTCGGAGTCAGATTGGAGGACAGCACCGAGCTGGTGGCACTAGAAGCCATCGCCGTGGCATAGGCAGCCAGGGGAGGCGCCAGGGTTTGCATGTTAGCCAAAGCACTAACCTCTGAAGGGGCCAATCCCAAAGAGATTCGCTTCGGCTCCAGGAAACCCTCGGTGAGCAAAGCGGACAAGGCCTCTGTACTCGGCGTTGTTGGCTTCGAAGAGTCCAAGCTCTTAAATGGAGCATCCCGTCCAGAGCTTACTGCTTTTGTCACGGGTAATACCTGTTGCCTAGGCAAAGCCACTGTCGACGCCTCCTCCTCGCTCACCGACTGCACATCCACATAATCCGTGAACTCATCGCAGGGCATCACATTAATCTCTGGTTCTATAATCACTGCTGCATCCGCACTGTCCTCGCTCTCCACGCTGCTGCCGCCGCTGCTGCTGGACAGGATCGAGGCTCTGGCTGGCGATGAAGTGGCCGAGCAGCTGGAACTTTGCCCATCGGGCGTCAAATAGCCAGATCCCTGGCACGAGGTGAAGCTGCTGTTGTGGGCCAAAGGCGCCACCTCTGACAGAGCCTGCTCGGAGGGCGTGCGTTGCCCTTGAGGAATCCAATGCAAGATTAATTGTGGAACACACACACGCGACAATTTCCAACGAGATCAAAATGCAAAAAAGGGAAATTGCGAAAAACGCGACGCGAACGCAAAAAAATCTAGAAACCAAAACGGAGGAGGAGCAGCATCCCCCAAACTGATGCCTGGGCAACTTACCATCGAAGTGCGTCTGCTTGTCCAAGGGCCGGAGCATCTTCTGCTGCGTGGCCCGGATCCGCTCCATCTTCCGCTTGATCTTGTGCAGCACCTGCTTTTCGTGGTCGTGTCGATGAGCAATCTGCTTCTGCCGCAGGCTCTCAATGATGTCCGCTCCCCTGCAAGGGAAAATATCCATCAAGCTTCAGGTTGGGAAAGGCAAATAGTTGTGAACCCACCTGGAGGCGAGGATATTGTTGGCCTTGGTGTCCGTGATGATGTGACAGAAGTAGTGCGACTTGAAGATGCGCAGCTGGAAGAGAATAAAGGCAAAGCAGATCGTGTCCCACAGCAACACCACCTGGTGCGTGATCTTGGGACACTCGCCTGGCGCCAGCAGCACCACAGTGTCCTCGGGCAGCACTATCTGCTCCTTGGGCACATTGCTCGTGCAGGTGATGCCCAGCATGTGCACCAGCCAGCAGCAATCGGTGGTGAGTTGCGTCATGAACAGGCAGCCGGCCATTTGGAAGGTGGTCTTGATGAGGATATTCGCCACGTTGAAGGCCAGCAGCCACTTCCAGCGACAGATGATCGTGTGGATGGGTCGCAGATAGAAGTCCGATCCCTGCCACAGGAAGATGAACGCCCCAATCAGATAGCCCAGCGCCAGCAGATCGGCAATGTTAGTGCCGGCGAGGAAGACCACCGCCAGGGTGAACCAGTAGAAGCCGCACAGCACGCCGTTCTTCAGAATATCCGAATAGTTGCGTATGTACGAGCAGAAATCGTGGGTGGGATTGTCGAAGGGCACGCGACCCAGCTGGGCGATGTCCTTAAGCACGCTGCGGTTGCTGCCGCCGGGATAGTCGTCGTTGCTGGCATAGCGCTGCTCGATGCAGAAGATGCTCTTCTGCCGGTTCAGTATGATCAGCACAATAAAGTCGAAGATGAGCTTGGGCACGTGGTTAAAGTGCAGAGCTCCCGGCAGCATGGTCCAGCGTTGAATGCCCTCGCCAAAGAGCCCCTTATCCCAGGGATAAACTGCAAAGAAATACCAAGGAAGTAGTTAAGAAGGCTTATTTCTGCTATATTAATTTATAAATATATATTTACTTAGACATGAACTCGGCGGCAATCCGACCAGCACAATGTATTGCGTCAGTATGGAGATGGCAAAGAACGCCTGGAATACGCCCCAGATCTTGGCGCATTGTGAGCGCCTCAGCAGCAGCAGGACTACCAGCCAAAGGGCATAGACCACGGCCACAATATCCTGGCGATAGGTGATCGTCGACACAAGGGCAATCAGTGAAATCTCAAAACCGAATTTGTAGAAGCCAAAGTTGAGGAGGTACTTGATCAAGCCCACCAGATCCTTCTCGGCATCCGCTCGAACAATTTGGGGGAACAGCAGCTTGGTGGGCGGGGCATTCAAGGCGCCAATCTTCACGCGCATCTGAAGCTGACGGAGTGTGATTACCGCGTGCATGGTAGCAATGACCATGTAGATGATGTAGGTGCGCAGCAGACTCATTAGACCTCCCTCCAGCTTGTTGGCCTTGCTGAGACCCAGCCACTCGGCATTGTTGGCGGTCCGGTTGTCAGACTAAGAGGCAAAAATCAAACCGTTTAATCAACTCTCAAATTCCAAGCCGCTCAACTTACGCAAGTCACGTTGTACTGAGTGTGATCAAGATACTCGATCTGGTAGATCATCTTGGACAGCACTATGATGGTGACAATGAAGGAGATCAGACGACTGATCACCACCTGGATGGCCTTGCGCGAGGTGGCGCCCAGCACGCAAAAGCCCACAAAGATAATGTGCAGCACGCAGACCTCGCTGACACTGCAAATGAAGGCGGCCAGATAGACCGCCTTCATGATATGCAGCTCGAGGAAACGCCAGAACACGTCCTTAAAATTCTTGAATATGTACTCCGACTTGTTCTTGATCTTGCGGAACGAAATGCGCACCAAATCGCGCACAGAGGTCTCGAAATCCGTGGTGGCTGCACCGGGAGCAGCCTCCGCCGACGGTCCCTGGGAACGGCGAAGGGAACCGGCACTGCCACGACGCTTGGATGCCGCAGCCGACGGTTCCAAGGCCGTTGTCTCCGTGGGCCTCTGCTGGACCGAACCAGGCTGCTGCTGCAGTGAAGCGATGAAGCGCTTGTGGAAGTAGTGCACTTGGATCACGGTCAGGATCACAATAATCGTGGGCGAGACCAAGTGAAGGAACAGATCCTTGGTTTGATAGCGCTTCAGACCAATGTCGTTTTGCCTTTTACATGAAAATTGATATTTTAAATTAAGGAAATTTAAGTGGCTACAATCACTTACAGCGTCTTGGACACGTTGAGATAGTCATTCCAGTAGGTATCGAACTTATCGAATTGATATGTGTAGATCAGTATCAGTATGGACATGGCGTAGAAGATCAGGAACAGCCAGAAGCCGTACATGATCTTCACCCAGGCCTTGGACGAGGATTGAAAGACAAGCAAGAAGAATAGGAACAGGGCCATATAGCAGATGCGGAAACCCGTCATATTCTCGCCGGTGATGGCGCACAGGAAGATCACCAGCACCAGCAGCCAGATCCATAGGCGCACCAGCAGATTCTTGATCACATCCCCGGCCTTCTTTAGGAACTTTGAGGTCTTCTTGCCGTCGTTGATAAGGTAACTGGATCCCGCCGATCCAACGGTGATCTGCAGCGGAGCAATGATATCCGCCAGAGTGCTGTCCCTTCGGCGATCGCGTTTCTCTTTGAAGAACTGACGCGACGTAACCCAGAACATCAGCACGAAGGCGGTCTTCACGATCAGCGGCACACACGGACGCATTTGGTTCTCGATGGGTCGCTCGAAGCCAATCTGCTGCAGGTTAATGCCCGCCGTCTGCCATGTATATTGCAGTTAATTAAATTTGATTCGCAGCGCAAGTATCGCGCTCAAACTTACAGAAACCTTCGTGGGAAGCTCGCTATTTGTCAGATCCATGCCGTATATATACTGGGCCACCAGCAGCACCTCGGCGTAGAGCACGATAAATGGACTCGAACGCATCATGGCCTTTCGCTGATTGGGTATCATCCACAGCACGTTGGCCCACAGCAGCAGGACAAAGGTTAGCCAACTGTGGTAGACAATCGACCAGGCCTAAAAAAAAGTACGAAGATCGATCATATAAGAACACTTCATATAGCTGCCAAATCGGAAAATGTTTAAGAACAATATTAAACCTTTGTTTTTTTTTTTTAACATATTTTTATCTGCTCTGAGACATAACCATTTTGTCTTATTCTATAATTTCGCTTTGATTTTGTTGTAAATCAGACGACTCATATCATATAGCTGCCCGAGTACCATTTACAGTTCAATTCAACTCACCATCATTAGAATATTTGTGAATATATAGCTATTCTGATAGATGAAACCTCCCACGCTGACAAAGCCATAGGATATCTGATCCAATATGGAGGTGGTCGTGTTCTCCTGCTCCGATCGCTGTTCCATTGAATCCAGCTGAATGTCGTTGCCCCGCTGCGTTCCACTGGCTGCCACCGAGGAACCTCCACCCTCCACAGGCTGAGGTGTGCGAGCCTTTCGAGTGCTTTGACGCACCAACTGTACAGGGAAAGTTATACTGAGTGTTAGTTCCGAGTTAAGTGCATTCTGGCCGACATGTAGGAGATAGTTAAGCTTACTAGTTGAGATACATAGCATATGTACATACGGAGAGGTCTAGAGTTCTAGGACAACTACGGGTGTTAATGTCATCGATAGGTTACTAGCCGGGTGCAAACTATTTTGGATCGCTGTTGCGGTGTCGGTATGGCCCATAAATCATACATCATACATCATACATCATACACGTGTACAGTCACACTTACGCGGTTAGTATCATGGTTACTTTACGTTTGTTAGGATCTCTCATGACTTGGAGGAGATTACTAGGGGATTAGTACTAAAGATTGCTAGATAGATGTTAGGACGAATACAATTTAACATTGACAAATGACAGAAGGTAGAGGCTCGAAACCATATGATATATAGAGAGATAGATAGGACAGATAGAGAGTTAAGGCTAGCTCTAGTCTAATGATCGGGGGTTAGGCTGGGAGGAGAGGATGAGGGCGCTTAGAGTGGAGTTAGTTTACGTACAGGCGTCGTCTCAGTCGGTTCATTCAACGTTGCACGCTGATCACGGCGTAAAGAAACCTAAAGCGGAAGTAATAAAAGAGAGAGCGTAAACAAAAATCAAAACAAAAACGAAACGAAAAAAAAACGTAAAGGAAAATGGCAGGAAAAAGCGGAAAACACAAGTGTTGTCAAGATTCAGCAGAATAGAACACACAGATTGTCTTAACTTTTGGTCAAAGTTTTCGGGTTAAAAGTTTAGGCAAAGACAAACATTTAGTTCGGTTTTAGTTCAGTTCACTAATTGTGTATAGTGTTTGCAGTATAATTGATATCCTAACTGAAATATACAATAGTTTCCTCACTAATTAAAGCATATAACCTGATTCTAATAGTATATAGACACCATTTTCAATGGATTTTGAAATTGTAAGAATTTGTGCGGTATGCTCTTTAATTTTAAATACATATATGATGGAATTTTAATAGTTCTGTAAATTATAATTTAATTTAGGGACCTTTTTGAAGGCTAAAGTTTTTTAGTCCCCAAACTATTAAAAATATAATAAATGCAATCAAGCCTAGCATTTTTTACAAACTTAATCCCACAAAAGTAAATCCTTGAAAACGTAAGCTAATAAAAAATTATAAAACTAAACATTGGGAGAAAAAGCTAAGCAATGTTTTTCATTGAGTTATTGGTAATGGTTTAGTTTTCCTTATCATGAAGCTAAGCTGGCTTAGTGGGCATTTTCTACCTTCTCCCTACTACCCATTCTCTATTTTTTTCTTCCATCCGAAAATCCCTACAAAAATATTCCACATTCACACACCGCACCCAAATCGAAACATAAACCCTAATCTCAATCCACACTCGCTCGCTTACACTCAAGCGCTGATTGCGGATTGCGGTCGTGGCAGTGGTGGCGGTGGTGGTGATAGTGGTGGTGCCACCTCCGCCCGAAGTGGACCCATCTCGGCGACCCCGCGATGTCTGCGACGTGAGCAGCGACAGCTGGCGGTTGACCTTGTTGTTGCCTGTGTTATTGATGCTGCTGCTGTTGCAATCTAGCTGCTGGCCAAAGGCAGTGGCGGGCTTCGATTCCAGCTGCTCGGAGCGGTGGTTCAAGTGGATCAGTGGTTCGGCATTTCGGCAGTGTTCAGGTGTTTTGGGTGTCCGAGTGTGTGGTGTGTTAGTGACAGTTTATAGTTAGGTGTTAGGAGTGTTTAGTGTATGTTGGTTTGTTTTTGACGGCGTGCAGAGTATGTTGTGTTAAAAAAAATAGGAAATTAAGTGTTTTATCCGGTTGCAAGTGGCAGCAGAAGAAGAGCAGAAATTGAAAGTAGTTTTAAAACAATGTCATGTGATTTTTGGGCTTATTTTTGGAGAGACTGAAAAACTGTTCCGTAAGAATAATTCGCGATTTTCTTCTAAATTAAGGAAGCCAGACAAATCAGAATATAATTAAAAGGAAATATAAATCTGTTTACGAGTATGGGTTACGGAAATTTAAGGATTTTTCTTAAATTTATAGGTTAAAATTTTATAGCAGGTTTCTTGCTAATAAAATTTTACTATTCTTGGCATTTTTTAAGCATAATTATATAAAAATTATTCTTGAAAAGTTCTTCCTTAATTAAATAAAGTTCTATAGGTTTTCAATCCTATTTATTTGTTGCTTGTGACACCGCTGAAGAAAACCGTGTTAGTTGCTCTAAGCCAGAGGGGGAGCAAAACGGGCTTCAAGCCATCCAATGCAAAGTGACTTAATTACTGACTTACCCGTGGCTTAATCAGATGCTTGGTGGTCAGGGCCAGGGCAAAGTAAGCGAAAAACAACGCAAACGGATTGAGGTACGAGTCCAGGGACATTTCATTATTGTAGAAGAGGACCCGTATATCCGACGCGCAGTACGATTCAATGAGCGGCTCCAGTCCAATCAAGCTGATGGGGGCAGAGATAGAGAAATCCCGTCAGAGGATGTACGCCACACCGCCTCCTACTCCGCGCGTTTTACTTACCGAGCTGTCAGTCGGGTGTGATTGAGGTGGCCCTGCATCCAGGGCGTCTGGTAGGACACAATGGACAGGGAGTGCAGCACGAGGACAACCATTACGCAGCGCAGCAACAACGCAAAGCCCCTGAACAAAAAAGGTGCGACAATACAAAAGGAAAGTCAGTAAAGTGTCCGGAATGGATGCGATGGAGGGCACTGATGGGACACGCACCGTTGCAGCGTCTGGCAGGTTGCCCAGTAAGTTCCGGCCAGCAGGAAAATGAGAAAGTAGAAGCCGCCTGGCACAGAGGGACGCAGCACGGCCGCAAAGAACAGCGTGGCGAGGCAGAAGAGCGGAGCTGTGACAGGGGAAAACAATTCATTCATTTCAATTGAAAATATACTGAATTGGTTGTTTATTTTCTTGAAGAAAACTATATGCACTCACAGATCTTAATCAGTCCCTCAAAGTGTATGTGCTGGCTAATCATGGACACCCGCTTCCTCAGCTGCTGCTGTTGCTGCTGCAGTGGCGTCGTGGCCGTTGCCTGCTGCACATCTCCTCCATTGGCATCTGTAGCCGGGACTTGGCTGGCCTCTGCCGTCTGGCCCTCAACCACTTCACCGTTCTCCAACTGCTCGGCGCCGACGGGTTGAGAGGCCACTCGCTTCACCGTGAGATACGATCCCAGTGAGGTGGCGAACACAAGCACCTCTGGCAGCAGCCACTCAATTATGGCAAATGCTCTGATTAGTAAATATAGTTTACAATTAATTAATTTGTAGTTTGCCAACTCTCGGGAATAGCTCACTTCAGATCGACGAAGCTCACGAAACCAATGTGTCGCAGCAGGCGCTCACTGAACGAGCAGTTGTAAATTGGCAGCGTGACGCTGACCGCCAGGATCTGGAGCGTTATGTGTCCCAGCAGGACCAGAGTGCTCAGGGCCAGCAGGATGATAAAAAAGGCGGTGACGGACCCCTTGAAGTTGCGACGCGTGGCCAGTGGAACAAAGGGTGACATGAAGAACATCAGCATGTACACAAAGGATATGCCCACTGGTCGCATCAGAGCAGCTAAAGCCAAGAAAATGCATTATTTATATTTATTAAATAATACAAAATATAAAAATTTTAATTATTCCATTCTGTGCTTTGCCCAGAGGACAGCAAGAAAAAATCAATAAAATATAGTAATTGTGCCAAATTTATGTGAGATTTATTGAATCTTTGATTCCAGCACAGGATATGGATTGATTTGTTAGTATGAGGAGGAGACGTTGTAATAATAGCATGCCAGTTGAAGCCTTTTTTACTCACCCAGGACGAGCACCGCCGGCACGACGATGCGCTGCAGCACCAGGCACGCATAGCTGAAGACCATTTTGATGGACGCGTTGCTGCCACCTCCGTCTGCGCTTCCGGAGCTCACGTTGCTTCTCCACCAGCTGCGTCTCCGGACTCAGACCCCGACTTCGACACCGACGCAGTAGCATTCATGAAAGCCTCAGCTTCGACTGCAATTTGTTGCCACAAACGGCGCAGAGCAGCTGGAAGAGAGAGGAGAATTCAATTGAAAATTATACTTGAAGTACTTGCAACCAGCTCCCTACTGAGGCGCCGCAGCTCCTGTTGCGCACCCACTTTAAAGCCTCAACTCCTTTCTGATAGTTCTTAATTAAGAAAATCCGCCAAAACGTAACAGAAAAAAAACTCCAACTAATTTACGGATATAAACATTGACACACTTTTAATTAACACTGGCGAAAAACCCCCAACAAAATATAAGGAAAAACGAAATAAAATCAAGCCCGCGCTGTGAAGTGGGCGTGGCTGTCGGTAGTCGCACGCTATCCTGCCTTGGGTTGGGTTAGTTTCAATTTTCCTCTTCCGCTTTCCGCATTTTCAAGCTGCGCCAGGAGCGAGGAGTGGCCACGCAGCGGCGATTAGAGGAAGCCAAGGATGTGGGGGCCCCAGACAAGCAAGCTAGCTTATGGATAATGGATGTGTAATTGACATTCAATGGCTCAAAATGTGGCATTTATTTGAATTCGCTATTGGCTTTAAACTAATGGGGCAGAAACTATTGGCACAATAGATAAAACCCATCCGGAATGTTAAGGATAATGGCTTGGGAACATGAAAAAGGATTTCAATGGATAAATAGTTTAATGAAAATATCGGTCATTTAAAGTTTATACTGTGGCATTAAGTAAACAGTTTTGTTTGGTTTTAAGTTCTAAAGTAATAAAAAATGTATACCGTGCGTTATATTCATAGCTAATAATAAATTCTTTAGAGGTATTTTTGTAAGAATAATTTAATCTCAAATGACACATTTTAGAGGAGACTCTTTGCCCTGTCTTTACTATTTCCGCTCGCTGATAAATAACAAAAGAAATCTTGTTAATAAGCTCCCTCACTTTAGATGAAATGAATCATAATTCCGCTTAATCGAAAACAAAAGCTTGTGAAATTTAGTTTAGCATTTTAATGCGTTTGTGAAAAAATTCATTGAGAGATTATTTTACATTCGAACCGATTGTATAATTCCTAAAAACTTGCTTAAATTCTGACCCGATGCCACACTTATTCAATGGTGTTGTGTTCACAATGCAAAACACAAAAAATACGAACAAAAATTCCCTACACAAAAAACGAGCAAGAGAACATCAACAAAACTGCTAATTTCGCACACAACAGAAAATGGCGAAAAAAGATCAACAGCCATGACGTAATTTGGCATGTACAAAAGTTTTTAATTCTTCATTTTTTTTTTGTATTTTCCTGGGTTAACAAGAACAACGACGGGGCAAGCTATGAAAGCAACAAAGAGAGCCGGCAGAATTGCAGAGGGAGCAAGGGAGAAAGCAATCCGCCAACGCCTCCAACGCAAATATATCCGACATAATGTGGGCTAATAAAAGAGACGGAGCACTCGGGAAAGAGCGGGTCTGACAGCTGAGCCGCCGAGTCGACAAACCTCAAGTGGTGCCACACCTAACCCCTCACACTCCCTAGGACAACCCGCCAAACACCACCCACACCCGCCGCCCTTTGGACAAACAAACAGATTCAACTAGACAGAAAAAAAAAAATAGAAAAAGAAATAGCTATATAATTGAAGGTCTACCGACCGTAGAATACCAAGCATATAATTTGTAACACTAAAAATGTTTCATACTTTCTGGCCACTAGAAGCAACTTTGGATTTTTGTATTATTATTTATTTAGAAATAGCAAATATCATTAAAAAACTAATTTATAAATCTCCAAGCAAGCAAACAATGTTTATTTTTTCTAATATAAATTAAAATAATCATATTCACAATATACTTAAAATGTTTTAAAGAGTTCTTAGATAGAACATTTATTTTTACATTTTATTTTATACCTCCTGATCTCAAATACAATATCCCCGCCACAATAACGACCAGAGTACGGGGTACCAAAAGATAGAAGCACAACAACCAGCTGGGAGAGCCCCCTAATGGCGATAAAAAGTAGTAGTAGGCCCATCAAAAACAAAAAATAGCACTCTACTGTTTTAGCAAAATAAATGCCGGCTGGTGAGTTGGGCCTCTCCACTCCCCCGCAGAAGGCATGGGGGGATGCCGGGAATCTCTGTCTGAGCAGATGTCTAATGGCACAATAATGCTGATGGCAATGCGTCTGTCTATATGGAAATTTAATGCACAATTACAGAAAAAAGTTTCTTTACGGCAGATTTGGCATAGAGATCTTAAAATAGATATACATATGTTTATGTATGCGGTGTGTAAAATGTTCTTTTAGCTTCAATGATAAGGATTTCTATCTTAACTTAGTTTACTTCTCTGTAATCAGCTATCAAACAATAAAAGATGCATACTGAAAAGTATCTTTAATTATTAAAGTTATCATTATATTGTTATTATACATTTTAATACAATATATTTTAGCCTATATTTATATTTATTAGAATCTTTTGTCATCCACTGTTGCCCCTTCCTAAAATCGAAGTGAGCCCGAAATCAAAGTTGGTTACCAGGCGCGGGAAAAGAGCAGCACGTCGCATCGTTCCATCAAAAAACCAATGTGACACGTGTTGCTGCTATGCTTTTGGGGCTCGGTTATGGGCATAGGCTTTGCCCCTCCCTCGTAGAACCCCCTCCACTCGTCCGTACAATGAATATGAAATGCCAATGGCAGAAGGTCTAACCCGCGTGTTACTCGCTACTAATTCATTTGCCATACACGCATTGCTGATTGCTGAGCTGCTGCTGCCTCTGCTGCTGTTCGGCATTATAATATAAGCATTATAATGTATATGGATGGCTACACAGATATCAGCAAATATGTATTCCCATCGAGAGACCAGCAGCTGCTGTCTGTCGGCGATGACGAGGGAGTTCTCTTTTCGGCCTGTTGCAGCCACATTTTTTCGTATACGCTCTCCCTTTCAATTTCGATTTGGATTTCGATTTTGGATCCATTCTGCTCCAAATGTTTATTGTCTTTCCATTTGCTTCGACAGAGTGGAAACATCGAGCATAAGTAGCATTTGCATGTGCTTTTATTGGGTTAACTTGGCACACATATTCGCAATAGACACTTCAATGTTATTTTCGGTATTGAGATTCTCAATGTTGCCATTGCCTGCCATGGGTGAAATGCAGATGAAATGCATGTTCTGGCACTTGAAAACAAATATTAACATTTGTTTAGATGGAACGCAGACAGCTGATGGCAAAATGTCTCACCGAGCGGTACATGTGGCGTATACGTGATATTGAAGTTATGTATTTCTTAAAAATAAATTCACGTTTTTCAGTTACAAAGTGTGTAAGTGTGATTTTAGTCAAATAATAAAACATTGTCGTAAATTTATTTACGGTTCTAGATTTTTAAGTGTTTCATTATTTATACAATGTTTACGAAAAGAGTCATTAAAATATTTAAAATTATTTAATGTACTAAAAGTACCTACAGTACCGCATCTGAAATGTATTCTAAAACCTTCCACTATTTATGAATTTTAATTAGTTTCAAATGTATTACTATTATGGTCTTCAACTAAAGTTACGTAACACCCAACGCCTGTTTAAGTGCCGCAATCAAAACCGTAGACCTAATCCCCGTCTGTATCCGCTTAAAACTTTCAAGTTTCTGAATAACTAAGATGAAGTGTCTTATCTTAAGCACCTTACATGAATAACAAAATTAAGCTGCAAAGTGAGAACTCAATTGCAAGACTGCTATCATCTCGGTCTTACCCCCGACCTTCATCCTCATCTGGGGATCCGCCCTCCCCTCGACATTCATTAGTGCAGCTTCATTGCCAAGTCTGTCGGCCACTTGAACTTTGTCTGGGCGTTGGCATCTCTTGCAATAATATTTGCAATTTTACTTTTCCAAGTGCAAGGGAACGGAAGAGAGTCGGAAAGCGTTGACAAAGTCAACTAATCTCTGTCCAGTTAGTCGGACTTTTCCCTCCGCCCTTGAGCCGCGTGTCTGTGGGCCATTAATTCAACATTAATTACAAATGTCCAGCGAGTGGCTCGAGCTTTTCTTGCTCTATTTTTAGTGTCCACTTCTTTTTTAGGACCTCGTAATCTGCGAATTGTTGTGGTGGCTCTTGGACCTCTCCCTATTTTCTATACATTTTTTGATGCAATTGTTCCTATAAAACACACATATCGGGTGCATGTCGCACGCTCGCCTTCCGAAACTACTTTGCTAATGATGACGTCACTCTGTTTGACGACTGTCAATGTCAATATACTCGGGCAATTGTTAACCCCTTGTTGCCAGGCGAAAGAACTGGAGCTGTAGCCCTAGCTGTAGCTTTAAAACAAAAGCTATTCGAGAATCAGAGCATAATTACTCGAAATCACGCAATACTCGTTCTAAAAAAAATTAAAGAGGGAGTAGCAAAAATAATGAAATTTCATTTGACATTCTTGGTGTGCGTTTGACAACTAAGCTCGCTTGCAAACAAATGCTTAAGAAGCGGAAAATTTCACATGCGATTTAGTTGCCACAAAATAAAGTGGAAAATAAAATAAAAAACATGTTGTGAATATTATTTTTTAGCTTACTAGAACACAACATTTAATGGTTAGATCGTTTAAACAAAAGCAAGAAAGTCTAGGTCGGCTTAGTATAATTTTTAAAAATTATTTTTTTTAGGATTGAGTGATTATCTCTTAAATTTTACACAAGAACAAGATAAATAAAAATAAGAAGTATATTATTTTAAGTTTTGTTAGGCTTTGGTTCTTAGGCAAAATAAAAGTTACTCTTCAAAGAAACATGTAATTAATTCACGATTTAATAACCAATTAAAAGGTCGTGATATATTCAATTAAAGGCCCAACTGCAGCGAAATAAATTATTGTCTTGTATAATTCCAGCCCGCATTAATCTACAAGGGTTAATTGAATCACACAATTTGTGGTTAATGTGCGATAAATCCAAATGGAATCGTTAATATCATATGCACCGGGAGCCGTTTCAGCGCCATCTGGACAAGATTTGGGTCACTTGCAGCGCTCTCCGTGCTCTTTTTGTATGCAGGGCGATTCTTACCATTACGTATACGTAAATTTCACAGGGGAAATTAATTTCAAAGTGGTTGCGGCCCCGGCACACAACACACACTCATTCGTACACACACTAGAGGGAAAGAGTGAGCTAATGGCCCAGCAAGCTGTGGCCAACGCCTTCGTTTCACTCAAAGTGACAGGAGATGGTCAAGGGACGAGGGCAGCAGGAAGGCAGGAGCTGTTCAGAGAAGGAGGCGGGAAAACCAAAATGCATATTTGTATCTGGTCTTGGCCTACATTTATCTTGGCGACCGAGCCCCCAAAACTGCTCCCGCAGAGATATACTACTGTGGATTTAATTTGCCAAGAGTCTATAAATACTAGTTTTAAAAATAAATATGAATTAAAATCATCCTTGTTCTTGTTACTCATCAGATTTGTGAAAATTTAATTGAAAAATTTACACATATACAACTATCAACTTGTCACTTTTCTATGTTGGACTTAATTTAATTTTGACATTGTTTCAAGATTAAATTAAATTAAGAAATAAAATAGGTTTAACTTCCTTTTTAATAGAAAATATATATAAAATTTTTATAAATCACAACATATTTATTACAATTCATAGAAAAGAAGACCTAATACTTAAGCCAAAATAAATTCGGTGTCCGATTTTTAAAGAATTTAATACAAAAATAATATATTAGAAAAACATAAACCAGAATTCTTGTCTCAAGTAAAATAATTGTGCTGTCTTTCTGGTAATTTTCGCCCACTGTGAACTGCACCAGCTGAGAACAACAAGGCGCAAACAGAGAGAGGAGGTCAGGGGAGCATGCGGATTCTCCACGGTGAGTAAATATCATAAAATGTGCAGTGCGCGCTTCTCTGTTTGACCTGTCAGAGCATATTACACATCCGCCATGTGTGCTGGGTGCCTAAAACGATGGGGAACTACCGCTGCTGTTGCTGTTATGTTGTCCATTAACAAACAATTTGGCCAATGCATTCGGGCAAACGAACAGAAGCAGCTAGTATCGCATCCGTTGATTCCATGGCTTATTTCACGTCCGCTTTTTTATTCCTTTTCCCGTTTTTTAATTTAGTTGAAAGGCACACGTTCGCGGGACTCATCGCAGACATGTGTGCGATTACTCCGCCCAGAAAATTGTCCAGGCCAGCAAACGCGACATTAATAGTGACAAATGTCGCAAAATGGTAATGGACTGGTCACGACCTTATCCTTCAGCACATCCATTTCACTTTCCATTTCATTTGCTCTGCCGTAAAAGAAGGGTCCTTTTCATTTGGTTTATGGCAGTTGCCTTTCCTTCGGTCCACTTGCTAATTTCATTACCAGCTCCCCCGTAAAAAACAGGGGGGATTCTTTCGCTGAAAAGCCCCATTAAAGCCAACTGAATGTCATATTCCTTTCATTCATCATCATACATCAACGAAATAGTTTGTCCGAACCACCGTTCCATACCTTACTGCCTGGAAAAAGACACGCAACAGTTTTTTCCAGACACTTTTCTTCGGAACTCGGACTGGGAATGCAGGTCGGGCTGTCAAATGAGTGTCGTCCTAACAGGCGGTCCTTAGGATTATGACCTGACATTAACATGCCCCCAAATAGTTGACTCAACTTGGCTTGATGGATGCCGTTGAGTCAACAGGTTACGGCCTCGCAATGGGGAAAATTACCTTTGGGCTGGAGTCGAGACCTGTCGTATTACGTGGAAAGTTACCTAACAACCTCGTTTCAAACTTTCGATTTTGCCCAAGTCTTTTACAAATTATTTGTCTTTATTAAATTTGATCTCTGAAAGTTTATAGATAAAGTAACAGCAAGAAACTTCTCACATTGATATATGGTTAGTTAATTAGTGAAAGGTTCTTGTGTGAGAATAACTTTAAATGGTATCATTAAATGTTTGTTTTTTTACCATAAACCATCTTATCATTTTAATTTTTTAAAGCAAAAAAACAGAAAAAAACACCCACAGAAATGGATATTCAAACTTATTATGACATAAGAAAAAGAATAAAGGACACGGAAACTTGTGTTTCTGTTTCTGTTTTTTTATTTTTAAAGTAACAATTGTGTCCTAATAAAATCAATTCCCATGTGTCTTTTATTTAGAAATTGAGTTTCGATAAAAATATTGACTCTCGTCAAGCTTTTTTAATTTTGATTGAAAACTTAGGAATTTCTTTCAAATATTTTCATATTCAGTTCCCGGAAACCCTTGAACTGATATTGTTTCTAAATATTTGGCCCTCTTTTCTTATCTGAGAACTTGATGCCGAACATGAATAAAAATGTTTTTGTTATAAATAAATTCCTGAATGGCAGCGAAGCGTGACCACAGGCACCCAAACGCGTCATTGCACACTTTGTAAGGCAGCGTTCGATATCGAATCAGAAGACACACTATACTATATAGCATAAACCATAACTGAGAAGATAGCTCAATGAAAACACTAAGCTCAGACTCAGTCTTGTTCTCACGGCCGTCAAAACTTTGTAAAAAAAAAAAAAATAAAATAAAGCAAACAAATATTCACGCATGAGAAGTCAACCAGCTAGAATCATCATACGTATACGTTATACTCAGAACTAGCCGGCTATATATCTATGTACATATATATCTGAATATTCGTGTGTGCAAATACAAGCGAATATATATTTTATTTCTGATTGCAAGACCCACACCCAGAATGCGACGATAAGCAGTGGATGAATGTGAGACGAAATTAATTTCGCTTCTGATAGAAATAAAACTGTCGGCGATAAAACTAAAATTTAATTAAAGCGTTTAGAGACAGTGACAGCTAAAATCAAATACGAGAGAGAATAAATAAATAAAATTGTAAACTATGTTGTTGGTATGCGCTGAAAGCTCTAAAATAAAACGGAAACAAGTTCTACGCCTGAGACCGGCAAATGACTAAATTCAAAAACCAGACTCAGACAGTGTCAGAGTTTTGTTTTATTGTTCCTAGATAGACGAGTATATGTAGTATGACTATGTGTGCTGGGGGCTTACTATATTATATACATATATATGTACATATACACAGCTACTTTCCGTGCCCGATGACGCAACAACGCACAAAATGTTGAGGAATTCGTTTGTTTTATATTATTTTTTCTCGCTCGCCTCTGGCAGCGGCATTTGGTTGAAATATTTTAGTTCAAAAAAGGCCACGACAAGGCAAAGGCCAAGAGAAGAGCAGGTAAGAGAACGAAGAGGAAACAATAACAGCTGCCGCCTGTAACCCTCTTAAAATGCATCCTTTTTACCTGCAGACGGTGCTGGCCGGAAAAACTAGAGAGGTGAGCCTGTTCACCGGATAACACGGAAAATAGCCCAAGTCAGTTCAAAGATGTGCCCTTGGCATGGCACGTGAGGGGAAGTTCGGTATGTGAAATGCACAGAACTAGCTTTATTTATTTATATAAATAGAATAGAAATGTTGTAATATCTCAAGCTCACAATGTGTCGGTTTCCCGATGTCTATTTAAAAAAATAAAACAGTTTATTTAAGAACCATAAAAATCATGTCTATTTAAAAATAGTCAATTTAAAACCAATAAATTAAGCTATTTAAATTGGTAATTAAAAGTAATTGGAATTATAGGAACTCTATTACAGAATTTCCGAATATCACGCTATTTAAAATTTATAAAGATAAATATTTTAGAGGATTTTTAAATTATTTTCACAATAAATTTCTGGCGGTGAATCCGGCGATGGAAAAACCCTCAGGTGTTCTTCTATAATATCATATCCATAAGTAAGATTGATTAAAATCTAAATCGTACACACTGCTTTTAGCCAGAGATTTAAAGCCTATATTTGATTCAAATTGAGATTTTTTCAGTTCTTTTAAGTTAATCCATCAACTGAAAAATGGCCCTTACCTATGCATACCTTTTTTAGCTGTCGAAGTTCTTCGTTTATCTTTTAATCCTAATGAAAAATAGTTTCTATTCGAAATGGACCATATTTTTCAGCTATCAACTCGAATGTGAATTCATTTATTCCATATGACATTTCTATATATTCCACGTGGATTCTATGGGGGCTAACTCCCATGCAAAAATTGAAAATCAAATATGTTAACCGAGGCAGAGAGCGGGGGGACACAAAAGAAAAATTGCATTGGCATCGTCGAGCGACAAACAAAACAAGCTGAAAAATAACTGCAGCTGTTGCAGTTTTATAAATGTGGTTCCCCAAAAAGCTTCTGCCGGCGCCATCCACCCGAAAAACCCACCTATACCTCTATCCTTTACGTGCATATAGTACACACCATATAGCATATAGAAGAGGGTAGATGTTGTCGCTCGGTTGGCTTGCTCTCCTCCACAATAAAAGTGAAATTTTCTCGTGCCAAATTCTGCTGATGGTGGACGTGGGTGGATGGTTGGACTTGGGTTGAGCTGAGTTGGTCGGTGTAACGACTTTGGGCACACACTGGCAGACAAACAGTTTGTGCAGAAGTTTTTCGAGGTTGCACGAGGCAACATAAACTAATTGCAACAACATTTCCGCCCGTTGTGCAGCCAAGAAGTAATCAAAAAAGATACTTTGATAAATGAAATGAGAACAAATGATAGGAAGAGCCGGAGCTTTTCCTCATTTTTCTGCTAATTAATCACTGTGGCTCTTGCTTGTTCATTGCAGTCAAGTGGAATGGCTTCATTTGTTTATATCTCAGAGCGTCTACCATTAAAAAGTTTATGATATATTCCGAAAAAGCAACTCAAAGGCGAATAGCCGCAGATCAAAACAACATTTTGTTTAAACGGCTGTTAAAATTTAATTTAAACCTTTCGGATGAAATAAAAGGAAAATTAAATACTTCCTTAGATCAGTAATCGAATTCAATAAAATTAAATTAACCTACAGATCTGATCGCAAGCAAAATAAGTCATTTTTTTAAATATTCATGAAGTCATCGAGAGCATCTGGCATTTGTGTATCTTCGGGACAATAAATATATAATATATAAGTATTTGTGTATGTTTTCAAGCTGCGATAATGCGGTGGGTCTAGACTTAGGGCGGTCGTGGGTCTCACCGATTAAAATGCGTCATTTATTGATTGCAAATATAGGGGAAAGCAGCAAAGCACCGACAACAAAGCCAAATAGGATGCACAAGAATTAGGTTTCAGTACGCCGATGAAACGGTTGCAATTAAAAAAAAATTTATATATATATTTCTATTAACTTAAAGAAAAATTTTTTATGTGCAAACTAGGGCGACTTTAGATCGGTTTTGGAAATATCTTAAATAAATAAATTAAGTTATAAAGTACTAAAGCGTTCCTCTCTCAATAATAAATTTGCACCTTTTGCAGATGTCACCTGACCACCGGTCTTAATGTCAAGCAGGTAAATAATAAACAAATGCCAAGCGTTGCATTCGCCTACAACAACAAATATAGGGTCGTAAGCCGTGAGCCCGTTGCCATATGTTAACAGAGTGCGACCGCAAGTTCAAAAAGGGGCCGATAAGACAGATACAAATGCAGTCATGTAGCTAGGAATAGTCTAATTAGAAAGGTAAAAAAGGCAATTAGATAAAAAAATTATTTAAAAAAATGGCATCTGGTCGTTACATCATTATCAATAAAAATATTCAAACAAAGCTAATAATTAAAAATTGTTAACAATTTTATTTTGTGCAAAGCCATTAGGCGTATTATTTTATAAATAAAATAAAAAGAAGTAATAAATTGACTTGTTAAGGGGCTATATAAAAAAATACTCAAAACTACTTTAGTAAATACTATTTTTTTTTTTTAATACTTTTTATGAAGTAACCTCCCTGATATTTCGACCTCATGTGCATTTCTTAATCTGACAATGAAAGCCACTGGGTCAACTTCAGGCGGCTCTTATCGCCCCCAGAGTACTTAGAGCGGGTGATTAATCAATGAAGGGGTTCTAGTGCTGCTACTGCTGACGCGCTTATCTGCCTCCTCGGCGCTATGTAAATAAATGAAAGTTATTTGCGCTGATTTGACGCTTTTTGTTTTGTCTCCCCATTTCTGCGCTAATTCCCGAGACTAATTGACACAGATAAACGGGGAGAAATGGATCTAAAAAACTTGCAGTACGTTAATGAAATTAAAAATAGATCAACAGCTGAAAATACAAAACACTGCAGACGCGAGAGCGAGAGGCAAAGAGAGGGCGATTAAAAGTAAAGTAAAGCGAATGGGGAAGAACGACACAGCGGCAAAGGAGAGGGAAACAAAAACACAAAGAACTGGAACATGGGAAATCAGAATGGAAAATCAAATGTTGGCATTTCATCGTGTTTTTGTTGTTGTTGTTGCTCTTAGCCACTTTTGTTTGCTCTTCGCACCTGCCTTTGTAAATCTCTCGATGTTAACCAAAGAAACCTTCCGTTTAGCGCCCTTTTTCGGAGTTGCTAGGCAGTTAAAAGCAAAACACAGGTAAAATATGCTCACCACATTTGCATAAGCTCCGCGAAAGAAGACCACAACAAAAACGAACGAAACTTTAGCGATTTATCAACAACACAACACACTCTCGAGCACTTTCTTTTACTCTTATTTCTGAGCTCTATTTCGATCACTTCTTGCTCCTTTCACCGCTTCTCTTGGTTTAATATTATATATTTATATTATTCGGTAAGCACTTGGCGCGTTTGTTATTGTTTCGCTCAGCTTCGATTTTTACAGGCGGCGCTCGATGTCTAATAAATCGCCTTATCCGCCAATTGTATCGAAATCGCGGAACACGTTCACTGGCACATAAATATCTTAATTTTTATATTCATTCCCGGCGATTTATGTATTTTGTATTTTTGTTAATAATAAATTGTTAACAGAACCGCGCTCTTGCAAACATTTTCGAATTTAGAATTAAGTGGTCAAAATAAACAGCTAAGGGAACTCTTGTTGTTTGTTGTCCACTCGTCTAAACAGACTGAGCGCTGCCACTCGTTATCTACTGTTTCTTGTTTTGAAATTTGGCCCTAAAAAATATCAAACGTGAATCCCCTAAAAAATCCACCAATCTGATGCACCTTCCTAGCGTAAGTGGCAACGCTCGCATTTGAGCGATGTTATTGGCAATGTTAACAGCAACTTAACATTAACGTTGCTGTAAACTGATATGTTTTTGTTTTATTTTGTAAAATTTTTATCTGTTTTAGTTAAATAGCGTTTAGACAAGCCAAATATAATTGAGATTTAAAAACAGGATTGAACAAAAAAAAGATCAGTGCTGTCACATTGTACTAAAGCAACTTACATTATTTGTAAAAACCGCCATTGGTCACACCATTTCATAGAATTTATTCGCAATTTTTCCAAATAGCCATTTCCGCTAGATAGAAATCTATTGAAAATAAAAATGTCAGAATTGCAGGTAAAGCAAATAACTCATTGTGACAATGTCTTTAACTATAAACGGCTATAAATAATACGCAGGAATTCAACAAAGCGGCAGAGGATGTGAAGAATCTGAACACCACGCCCGGGGATAATGACCTGCTGGAGCTTTACAGCCTGTACAAGCAGGCCACCGTCGGCGATTGCAATACAGGTTTCAATTACGTTAATCTGATTCTTTTATAGATCTCTTTAATGCATTCCAATTCCCCACAGATAAGCCCGGTTTCCTGGACTTCAAGGGCAAGGCCAAGTGGGAGGCATGGAACAACCGCAAGGGGCTGAGCAATGCCGACGCCCAAACGGCCTATATAGCAAAGGTCAAGTCCCTAATCGCCGCCGTGGGCCTTAAATCCTAGACTAACTCCATTACAACGATATTGAATGCTGCATTTTTGAATCTCGGTGGTCGTTAAACGCACATACACTTTGATTTTCGAGCTTCTCGCACAAAAAATACACTCAGTCGCGTGTAACGAAATACGTTTAATTCTGTCAAAAGCGGGGAATGGTTATATCTATACAACTATATAGGATTTTGCCTAGATCCATCTGTGGGCGAGGCTGGGGTGCTGCCCTGGGAGTGGCGCTGCCGTTCGAATACCTCGCGCTGGAGCTCGCGCAAATTAAGCTCCAGCGTTTCCACAACCTCGAAGTTCATGTCTTGGCGCGCCTGCTTGATGTAGCCCTTGATAATGTTAATTTGTTCGATCAGCGGATCGTCCAGGGTCGACTTGCTGGCCGCCTGCGGTGCCGACCAGTTGGTCAGGGATTGCAGATCCGACTGGAGACCACAAAGGCGTTATCAACATGTATTTTAGGTTTCAGCGACAGCCAACTTACCCCCTGAGCGAAGGAACCACTTTCTGGGTTCGAAACTACCACAAACGATTGATTTGCCAGGTTATTACGTTCGTAGGCTTCCATGGCCATCCTCTGTTCGGTCAGAATGCGCTGCTGCGTCTCCATGCGCCGCCGCTCCTGCATTTGGAGGATGTGCGCCTCCTCTGGCAGTGGTGGAAGCGACAGCATGCGGTCCTTGATGGCCTGAATGCAACCCAAGCGAATGGCCTTCTTCAGGGCCTCCTCGCGGCTGCCGGGCTCACAAAAAATGGCCAAGATGCGCTTGCTCCGGGCATCCATGGTCTCGGCCACCTGTCCTATCTTGCCGCGCAGGGCTCCAGCATCAGCTAGCGTGAAGATGGTGTCCCCTTCGTTCAGGCTATTGATTATCTTTAGATACATGTCCAGATCGGGTGTAACTTCCTTCTGCAGCTGCCTGATCTGCTCGTAGACCTGCATTAGCAGGGGACGACAGGTGCGACTCTCGTGCATGTCGGTGCGAGTGTCCAGTAGCCAGAGGCAGTGCTCGCAGAGCCGGATGGCGTTCTCGTTCTGGTGTAGCTGCTGCAGGGGCTCACTGCGAGTGGTGGAGAGACTGGCCAGTTGCACTGCAGGATTGAAATCGATTAATGGATGCTGAGAGCTTATTTCGGGCAAACTTACGGGCATTCTCGAGGGGCAAGAACTTGGAGCAGTCGTTGCACATGATGCCGCCACACAGACGACAGTGGTGCTGTCGCCGAGCAATGTGAAAGCTCTTGGCGCAACTGGGGCACAACTTGACGGAGCTGCCGTCCAGCCAGGTCACCGTTTGCTGTTCGTGCTGTCGCCGCTGCACTGAATCCGTGGGCAGATCCTTCAGGAGGCGGTGCAACCGGATAATCAACTTGTTCGTCTCGCTGGCATAGCGCTCCAGTCGGGGATTGCGTATGGACTGAAAATACTCAAAGTGCGAGCACTCGGCGCCCGCTTGCTGGCGTCCCATATGGTTGAAGACGTTCATCCGGGACCGGGCATTGCTCGGTCCGTTCCGGTCTCCGTTGCCATTTGCATTCTTTGCAGCCGCTGAAGCGGATGCACTCCCGGGTGATGATGCAGCCGGTCCTCGCTCATCCTCAAAGTTGTTTAATATTTTCTGTTTGGCCTTGGTGAAGATATCCTTTAGGGATTTCAGAGCCGCCTCTTCTTCGGCATGCTGGCGGGCAAAATGATCCGTGAGCACGTCAATGGATTTGAGGTCTGCCCGGCAAATGGGACAAAGGAAACCTTCGAGAATCTCTCCACTGCCGGAGTTCTCCTCATCATCACTGTCAAAAGGATTTCCTGACATTCCTACGATGAGTAATCACGGGGTTTTTCTAGTTTTTGGTGGGTGTGTTTGGATCCACCTCTTTGCGGAAAAACAGCACTGTGCGCCTTGCTTTTTCCTCTAAAACGAAATCATGGCACAGTCTGCACGCCTGCCACTCAACGTATATGTTTAAAACTCTGCTTAAAACCTGTTTAATTAAAAATCTTTAGTAAATATTTTATCAATAAATTAAAGTCTGCTTACTCTGCTTCTTCGTCACATGGCCATTCGCCGCGTAACGTTAACACGGCGAATGTTCAAAGCTCGACCGTGGCGAATGTCAGGCGCGGAAAGAAGCAGCAGTTGCCTGCCTGGAAGTTTTCTCAGGTTTTCCGCTTAAAAACGTTCGTGGGCGTGAAAATCCTTCGGGAAAAACGGTATATTGGCAAGCTAAGTACATTTAGCTGACGTACACATCAAAAAAAGAAGTTTTAAGGTCCAGAATCGGGCGTCAACATGTCGGAAAGATCGAAAGGTGACGTGTCTCGTATAAACAACAACGCAAACCCAAGCAACTCGACGCGTGTTGTGAAAAACCCGCTCCTGAGCGCCTCCGTGACCGGGTTGAGCTTCGATGACTTCCCCAACAAGCCCCAGCTCCTGCCCGCCGCTCCACCCGTGGTCCACGCCCCGCCCCCAGCGCCGGCGCCCGTTCTAATCGCTGGCATCTTGAACCGCGGTAAGTGGGTCACGGTTAAGTTGGCCGGGGGAATCAAAAAAGCGGGAGGGGACTGCTGACCTGTTGCTCAGGCGAGTCCAAAATGATAAGCTGATAAGCCCACCCAATTGAGAGCGACTCTAATTTTACCGCAACTTTTTCGCATTCGATAGAGTTCATAAAATATCTGCAATAAACCAACTCGCTTGCTGCATTCAAAGTTAGTAATTAATTTAGACAAAATCATCATCATCGTTTAAAGGCATTATATTTCTTCGATTCGTTTTTTTGGCACAATTATAACAAAAACAAGTATCTACTCCATGCTCCTGGTGGAGTGGGATCTATAAGTGGGCAGTTCCAGCGACACCTTTCGCCGCCTGTAGCAGCACACGATGCCCCAGATAATTGCTACGATCAACAGCAGCAGTAGAATGACCCCCAAACAGATGGCTGCGATGGCGGCTTCGCTGAAATACACGTCCCTTACATCGATGGTGAGGCTCCTCTGATTGCCGGCCGCGTCGTAGGCGACAAGTGCTACCTTCGGTTCGCAACAGGAGGCCATGTAGGTGGCCTTCAGTGGCTCCGAGCTCCCAGCCGTGTAGTAGTTTCGGTAGAAGAGCCCCTCTGGTGGCGTGGCCTGCAAGCGCAGCATTCCAGATTGCCAATCCTGGGCGGTGACGTCCAGCGTCCAAAAGCGTTCGCCACAATTGAGGGACTCCGGCGTCAGATAATCACAGCGACTGCCAAACTCCCACGATAACGTGGGACCAGTTGTGTCCTAGAAGGAATCGTTTAATATGAAGTAACTTTAATTTAAAAAAAACAAAAATTCTCACCTGAGCGTCGATGCTGGTTACCACCTTAAGATTTACCGCCAAGGTGGCTGTTTCGCGACCATAGTTGGTAAAGGTGATCCTATCAGTGGTGCCCTGTGCCGTTCCCGACGGCACCAAAACAGTCAGCCGCACTGTTCCCGTCTCCAAAGCGCGCAGATTTAATCTACAACATAAAAACATAATTAAAACGTGATCAGTTGAGCAAAAGCCAGAAATCACCTTGTAGGATTCAGTTGCACTAGGAAGCGACGCTCGTCTGTGACTTGAATGGTGGAGTAAACCGCCTCCGAACGCATATTGGTGACCTCAAAGAGAAGCGTGGCCATTTGTCCGGCGGTGACTAGGAGCTGGGACTGTGTGCTCAGCTCGATTTTGGTGCCACAGCGCTGTAGAAGCATGGCATTAAGGGTGCTCCTTGGCTGTCCCGTGGTAGCAGCAGCTAGTAGGGTTTGATTCAAACTCGGAGCACTTTGAATTTCCTTGTCCGAGAAGGTTTCGATCTCGTTCTTCGGCGAATCCACATCCTCTTCTAGTTTCTCGGTGTCCTTCTCCTTGTCGGGAAATTGGATGCGAGCCGATTTCGCCTTTGTCTGCCCGCTTTTGTAGTAGCTGTCGATGCGCTTGATGATGTCGCCTGCCGGAAAACATGGGGGAGAATAAGGGAAAAAACATTAGGAAACCAGCTGTGCACACGTGTTACCGAGACGACTACGATGCTGATGATGGCGTCAACGCTGACGTTCCCATCGAAGGTTGAGGCGCGGTTATCAGCAGAAGCAGCAGCAGTCATTCGGGCAAACAGATCCCCGGACGCGAGCCTCGTTATCTCCAGAGGCGAAAAACACAGCCGCAGTTCTCAGCGGCAATCGATACCACCAGGTTCGAGCTTCGGGTGCTTATTTCTTCCATAACTTACCCAAGAAAACATCAGCCTTTCTTTCGGCGCGCACAAAAACGTTGTATTTTTCATCGCCCGATTCCGGTTGGAGCTTCAGCTTGAAGATTGCAGTTCGTCGCAGCTTATTAAGCGGTACGAAGGCATCCAGTTCGTGGGGCTTCGACACGGTCGTCACATTAACTCCGCCAAACTTGGCCAATTTCTTCAAATTTATATCTAAAAAGGAAAGCAATCAAAACAAATAAACAAAAACTCAACAATCCAACAGCTGTTTTGCCAATCACAGTGCAACGCGGACAGCTGTTACAGGTGTTCCGGCGGCGTTGCCACCGCTTTCCACTCCCAGTAAAATCAGCCAAATAGTGCAATAAACGTTTAATTTGTGTGACACAAAACCGTGAGCTGGCTGCCGCTGTTAATTATTAATTAACAAACATAAACTAAACGAATAACGCAATTTTTTCGACACCCGCGGAAACCTTGGCAACCCTGACCTGCCCTGGCAGCTGCGCCGTAGTAGTTGTTGTTGTGAAAGAAGAAAACACGTCTACAAAAAACAAAACGCGAGACAAAACAATTGTTTTTCCTTGTGAAATCAACGAATTATGAACAATTAAGTACCGCGTAAGTGTTGACCAAGAGCTGTTTCAACGGCTGACTTAAATTGGTGCAGGCAACACAGACAAAAAGTGTTAAAATCCAACGAAATTCCCTATCAATCAGGCCACTTTTGCGAACTTGGCCATGGCATTGTGCCTAATTTGTTGTTAATAAAACGTATGTATATATATATGTTTATTCTGTGTTGTGAATATTTTTGCATTTTCCATATTGCCAAACATCAACAAAGAAGCATAAAAACTTCACAATTTAATTGAAGTTGAGGCAGGCAAGAGAAAAACGCCGCCCCTTTGAATTGATTTCTTCAGGGTGCGAGTGCGAGTGTGTGTGCGTGCGTGCGTCTGTGTCTGTGTGGGGTGGCTGTGCGACTGTGTGGGTTAACTTCCGGAAGATTAAACATTCGTTTGTTTATTAGCAAAACTTGCGCGAAAAATTATTTAAAGATAGCAACCGGGCAACAATGCTTTTGTTTATTATTTGTTATTTCTATTTTGGGTTGCCGCGCGCGATAAGTAGGAGCTCGAGCCTTCCATCAGTCTTGAGTCACAATTATTTTGCTGTCTGCTGACCCGCCGGAGCGCAATCTTCGCTTTATTGGCCATTTATATATTCGGACTTTGTCCGTCAGGTTCAACGTGGCGTATGATTAATCTGGTGGAATCGCTGGCCGGTAACTTTTGTCGCTGATCCATTCTCTCTTACCCGTTCTACGTTTTGCGTTTGTTAGTCAGTCAACAATAACATTTTGTGCGGGACAGTTGAAAAGTGATCGAGAATTAGAACAGAAACACAGGAATATAACACAAAAACCTTTAATATCATAAAGTACTTACCCGTCAGGACGAAAACAAAAAGGACAAGGGACAAAAAGTGCTAAGAAAGTGTGCAAGGTGAAGTTCGAAGAATACTAAATATTGGCAACTTGAATCTATGTTGGATTTCTATAAGTGAATTGGTAATACTACATTTTAATTTTTATAACAATAAGAGTTAAACTTTTTTTAAATAGTTTACTCAGAGACTTTATTTCATTTAAATAAATTTAATTTCTCTTTAACAAAATGCAATAAAGAAAAAAAAAAAGAAAATCCTTTTTTTAACTTGTAAATTAAATTTAAAAAATCATTTGTATTTGCTTATCCAACATAAAACTGTTACCATGAATTAATAATCAATTAATGAATGTGTTTATGGTTAATGGTTAAATCAGGATTGTTGTTCTTTGTTTTCAGTTTTATTTTGTGGACCCTTAGAAAGCTAAAACATTTATTACTTTATCGGTAAAACAGTAAACATACATAAATGTTACATATATTGAAATTTTCTTTGTACTACAGTTAAGGGTTACGTGTTCGTTTGTTTTGTTTTCATTATTATTATTCTAGCGTTTTGGTTAAGGAAAGCGTTGGTTGGGGCTTCGGCTATATATACAGATACCAGCAGAGCTGACTTGGGATTATAAGAGATTAGGTAGCAGAGATTTCTTGGAGTTAGTCAAGGATTTCTTACGAGCTAAGGACATAAATTACACGATACGAGTAGAGTACACAATTGTCGTCGTTCTCTCTGTCTGGAATGTTATAAGAAGAGATCGATCTTCTCTTGCTTTTAAGGAGCATGTGCCATATGTGGAGGGAGTGGACTTAGGTCTAAGTAGGCTTGGCACAGACTCTAAACACTAAAATACAACCCTGCGTTAGTAAGTGCGATAGAGCAACGGAGTCGGTGCTTGGGTAACTCGGTTGTTGTTTTGGAGGGAGAGAAGACTAACCACCATTAGGCGTCTCCATCGAGGCCCTCCTCATGTTTGCATCGATGCGCACATGGAGGCTGGAGAGCGTCGTGTCCACCGGCAGTTCCAGCTCCTGGGAGCCCTGATAGGCATCCGCAACCAGTGTGAGCTGAAAAAAGGGAGAGTGAGGATATTCATTTATTCTATTTTTTTTCGTTCATTTCCCCACCCCATTCTTTATTTTTTTGATTGTATTTCAAAACCATTTTAGGCAGTAAAATTGCCATTAATTTAATTCAAAAAGCCGGAACTCAATCAATTCCAATTATGCAGATTTCTTGTTTAGCGATGCAGAATTCGAGTACAAAATACTTGATTTCCTGTTTTCGCTGTGCTTGATGGGTTTATTTTTGGCATACTCGTCTAGGCTTCCTTTCTATCAACAGATTTGCTTGCCCTTCACTTTTCTTTCCATAACCCAGTTTTGCAGTAGCCTCCGCACAACAACAACAAAAGATGCACCATCATCGGCGGCAAGTCGCTTGCTCTCAAGCACCACCTGCCCATCTGGTGTAGTCTGGCCTGGCCGAGAGGTAATCCAAGTGGCTTCGTCTCAGTTGGCTGCTTGGGCAACACTTGGCTCTGGATCTTGTTGCCATTTGCCGCTGCCACTTTCGGTTTTCAACACTTTGGGCCTTCCCCTCAGCATCCGACTACAACTCGGAGTCTGGCTTTGGCTTTTGCTTTTGCTGTTTGCACACACTTTAGTTTTAATTACCCCAATTGCTGGTCAGGTTTGCTCGTTGCTATCATATCTCACCGTATTGCCCGCTATTTGCTGCCCGTGCTCGGTGCTCACAATGTGGATGATCTCGCCTCCAGACCGTATGGCTACCTCGCCCAGGATTCCGCCCACAGCGTCCTCCGTTTCGTTCTCGCTGCCCGAACGCTCACCGTACCAGAGAAGGAAAAGCTGTAATAAATCAGGGTATTCAATGATATAAGGCTTACCCATGTCTATCAATTAACATTAATTTTCTTCTTCAGAGATTATAGATTAAAGATAGTTTGGCTTAAACTATTTTTACTAAATTAACTCCTTAAACATTTTAAAGTTTTCTGTGCAAATGACCCTCTCCCCTACTCACCCTGATCCTCTTCTTTAGCAGAGTTATGGCCGCATCCTGGACCAGTTCCGTGTGCGGTGGAATCGAAGCTGTTGAAATGAACACGGCACTATCGTAGGGCACCAGCTCGGCTGCATGGAGCACGCCCACAAATGAGTTGCCGCCCTCGTGTTCCTTGGTGCTGTTCAGGCCAGCTATGAACTCGCGGGTATTGTTAAAGCTGAAGGCCGAGGGAGCTCCTAAAACAGGAAATTATGTCGATTCTATTAAGTTTGTTCCTCTTTGATCTTAGATTAAGATTCTTATAACCCCTTGGCTGACTTACCGTCCCCATTAAGCGTCACCAAGACAATTTTAATGTCGATATTCTTGTCCTGCAAAGCATCGATGTAGAGTCGCTTCGCCTGTTCCAAGGATGCGGACGAGGGATCCACAATCACGGCCAGGGGCATGCGAATGTACACATCCTTGATGTAGTTCCGCAGCTGGTCGGCGGGCAAAAGTTCCGGCTTGACTCCACCGGACACATGGATGTGCTTGGCCTGCTTCCTCGGACTGGGCGTTGTCGTCGATGTGGTGGTCGTTGTTGTAGTTGAAGTGGTTGTCGTCGAGGTGGAGGTTGTACTGGCAGCCGGAAGATTTGGTCCCTGTGTGGTGGCCCACGGGAAGCTACCAAATCGAGCCCTCAGCACGGGCAGTGGTGCTTGAGTGGTCGTAGTTGTTGTCTGAGGCTTTACCTCTGTCTGGTCATCGTAGTACTCATCTTCCGTGGAGTACTTGAACGGATTGGGTTTGTCTTTACTGGGCAACTGTTGAACTTGAGCCTGGGGAACGGGTTCCAGATGCTCCACTTGGTATGAGACATCGGCTGGAAGTTGCTCTTCCACCGATTTCGTGGCCTCCTCCTCCACAACGTAGTCGGAGACATCGTGTTCCTGATCCCGCTGCGGGAATCTCTCCGCCTTGGCCTGACGCACATATTCGGGAATCATTGTGGTGGCTACTCTGGCTGTGGTGCTGACCACCGTCTCCTCTTCGGGATTATCGTCGTAATAGTAGTCCTTGGAGGGCTTAGCAGGTTCCTCCTCTTTAACCACGCGCTTCTGCGCAGGCGCTTCCTCCATCGTCTCGGAAGCTGTATTCTCGTCGGAGTACGGGGCCATGGTGTTTATTCTGCTCTCCACCGGCCTCATGGTGCTCATTTCCTGTTCCATGGGCTGGGTGTGATCCTCCTCGAGGCTGTTGCGATGCTGCTGCATCTCCGATTCAACCTCCGCTTCCAGCTGGGCAGTGTCGAAGATCTCTTCGTTGTTGGACCCGCCCATGTCCCCGCCGTAGTCCTCGTCCTCGCCAGAAACACTGGGCGCGAGAAGCAGCCCCAGGAAGAGCAGGCCAAGCCAAAGTTGCGTTCTCAAAATCATCTCTGTTGGGTTTATGGATGCCTCTAGCTATCCTCACTTGTCACCATCCAAGTCTGCAAAGAGCAACATATCAAAAATGTCAAAATTTACGGCTGTTTGGAAAGCTTTTGAGAGTTCAATGATTGATTGATTGGTTGGTTGACTTCTTTCGCTTACTTAATTGACGCAATTATTCATTATTATTTCGAGTTCACTTTTGTCAAACCGTTATTTTTAGTTTTTCTACACAATTTGTGGTTTTTTTTCTCGGCCTGTCTTCTTTTCAACACTTTCGCAATGCCAAAAAAGTGAAATGTTTTGACTGCTCGTTGTGTTAATCATCGTGTTTGTTATTAAAATCATTTTAAATAATTATAATTATAAGCTGACAAATTGAACATTTACGGCAAATTGCCAGAAACGAGAAAACAAATGGCAGAGAGATGTTAGATTCGAGGAAATTTCCATTTATCCGTGAAATTCAGTAGAATTCATTTCATTTATACGGAAGTCGATAAAGAGTTGTCAGTTAAATAAGATGAACAATTAAATGGTTTTAAAAATAAACAAATTACTGAAGTGTTATAAATTTAATTATTATTTGATTTGATAAGATGATAATATTAAATTTAATACAGTTTTATTTGTTATTTTAAACACGGCGTAAATCTAAACTGCTTGAATTAATTTTTTTCAAACATGGTTTAAATACGATATTGTTTATTTTATTTTAAGCCCGGCTTTAATCTAATGTGCTGTTTACCTTGCTAGAAAAGTATTCTGAACAGATTCTAGGCATTTTAGCTAAACGTAAAACGAGGTAAAAATACCTAGGTTATACAATTAATAATTGTTTTATTGTTAACATTTATAAAGAGCCCAAAGCATTTAGTAAAAGTCATGTTCATGGGCATGCAGCAATTTTTACGCCTTGAAGAACAAGACTCATCAAAATTGTCCATTGAAAGCAGAAAAACAGAGAGAGGCAGGTGAAATATGTACGTGCAAAGATCAACCGAAAGTCCAAGTTGCTTGGGTAGGGTATTAAAAACTATATATATACACAGACACTATATGGTCAAGGTTTAGTCAAACCTGCTGCAGGTGAGGGAAATAGAAACACAGAAAACGAAGACGTCGCCGCGGAGTTGACAATAAAAATAAAAGGCATTTTATAAAAATCAGACATGTGAACACATTCGTTAATGAATAGAAATAAAAAGGTTTAAACTTGATTAAAGCCGCAGGGAACACGCTAACTCTTAGCTTCAATTTGCTCAATTTTTAATATTTAATTAGGCAAAATGCAATTAACACTTTGGTTAAGGCGTCATGCACAAACGCTTTTATGATAAGTTATTTTGCCTCACTATATTTTTCGTTTGTGTATTGGTTTTATTGTATATTTTTTTGTTGCATTTTTCTGGCCGTTTTGTGCCGGGGCTGTTTGAATAACAAATTACCAACAAATCAATTTGAATGATTGATTTCTTGGCTCTCGGTTTTTGTTAACGCGCCTCGTGATTGCGATGTGATTGTGATTGTGATTGTGCTGTGATGCGATGTGCAGCGTGAAGAGAGGGCCGTTTTTGCCTCCAACGAAACGAGCAGCTGCCATTAATTAACAATATGCAAAGCCGCAAAAAATAAAAACACAACAAAAACGAAAGAAACAAGTATACAGTCAAGTTGAAATTCAAAATGTATATCGCATCGATGCGTAAAATGGAAATAAATTAAGTTAAAATATTCTGTCTTCGTTTTTCTCGTTTGGCAGCAGCTGCCCGAATCAACTCGAAATTTATTTGTACATTTTTGTGCGTTGCAAGGTCAGTCCGGCGAGGAGCGAATGCAATTTGATAGCCAAAGTTTGGGCCTCCCTTGGGGTCTCCCTTGCAGCCGTGATAAATTCGTGAGAGGCACGTTCGTCTGATGGTCTTTATCGGGCTTAATGGTTAAATCCATTGCACAAACCCACCATTCATAAGTCATCTCCGCTCGAGTGCTGCTCAGCAGCTTTTATTTTCTTAGATTTTCTGAAGCTGCCGGTCACGTAATTCTAGAGAAGATTGCAATGGACTTGGCTGATCTGCTCAGTTCCGAAAATTTGGAAAGTTTTTGGGGTGAATAGAAAGTATTTTCGGTGAAGGAAGTAAGTGGAAAGCAATAATGAATCTTTAGGTTTTGAAGTTAGTTATCAAAAGATCGTAAAAATTAAATTGCAATTAATTTTAAATAAATTCCAGAAATCGATAAGATATAAAGGCTATTTAAACCTTAAACCCTTGATAGGTGACGCAGTAAACGCTTGAACCTCGATAAGATTATGGAAGACAGCTGAGAATATGAAGACTAAGGCCTAGACAAGCCATAAAAAGCACTTTAGATTCATAAATCAAATACTTAAACAATTTCAATGTGAAAGAAACAAAACAGTCTAACAAAAGATGCTAATCTCATTTGGTTTTGAAACCAGGAAATTGGTGCCTAACATTTAAATATTTATTGGTAAATAAAATCCCCTTAATTTGATTTATGTGTTTATGTAAACTAGGGTATATCTGTAGCGTGCTAAGAGAGCCTCATAACAGTCCGGCCTGAATGAGGTTCTTCGTTATTTAAAGGCAATTTATTTTGTAATTAAAGAAAAGTGCGGAGACCAAAAAAGCAAACAAAAACTCCATACAAAACACAGCACGCTGTGGCAGTTCATCAATCAGCTGCTGATTCGCTTTGCTTCATAAAAAGCGCACAGGTTCTATAAACAAATTAGAGAGGCGAGCAAGCACGTTGTGCTGTCGGTTTTTTATTTATTTATTTACATATTTCTTTCTCGCTTTTTGTGGCTGTTGCAATTAGCCGGAGTCGTCGAGTGCTTTGGAAGCTCGAATGTGATTAACAGACGCGTAAGCATTTATTTTCGCTATGATTTTTATATCACTCGGACGTTATTTGCCGTTTTTATGGCCCCCTCCTAAATTAATGGAAAATAATTGCGAAAATTATAAATTCAAATTGCGTTTGCTTGGCATCCCCCTCTCAGCCCAGTCACACCCCTTCGTGTTAGCTGAATCGACTTGAAATGCACTCTAATTGTGGCAGCTTCATTGGACGATCATCATCATCAGCTATGAATATCGTGCGGATTGGACTGGAACCCTTGGAGAACCCACGCGCATTTATTGTTTATTTTCTTGGCATTGAAAAAAAGCACTCAAACACACACAATCGGTATTGTTGATTGTCGGAAACCTTTCAAAGGGACTTTATGGGCAGCCACTATTGGCTTATTATCATAGCAATTTCTGAAAACTAATGGGAACAAAACGGTGTTGTAACAACAGTTTAAACTTTGACTTTGCCTGAAAATAAAACGAGTTGAGATCCAATTGATTCACAATTTTATTCTTGAGTTCCGCTGCTTTGAACTTGATTTATATAGCAGGGACGGCTTTTGTTATTTAATGATTTGCTCTGGGCTTTCCTCTCTGCTTTTACTCACAAAAAAACATTTATTAATTTACTATTCTGTTCTCTGTATAAATATTTTAATTAAACCTGCTTTAATTTATTCTTTCACTTGCCTTTTATGGAACTCTTCTTGTCGACGTGGCCCCCGACTTCAAGTCAGAGATATGTCTCTTTTTTAATACTTGTTATTAAATGTTTTTTTTGGAATTTTTGAAATTTCAAAACAAATAACTTAGGCAACAAACTTGTTTTCTCCTTGCTGTGCGCTCAAAAAAATCTCAATGGATTTTAATTACACTTTAGGCGGTGCACTTTATTTATGAGTTTTGCCCACTTCTTTGCATTGTTTATTAACTTGCAGATTATTATTATTATGCAAATCACCAACAAAACCGAAATCGGAATTCACTTGCAGCGGGCGACCGAAAAAGTATACAAAAAATTAAGAGCGTTCGCTTTTTCGGTCATGTATTGGATTAACCCGTTTAAATGTACTTCAGCCAGTTGTGGTTTTGCGATATTGGCCTGGCCAACTGCCGCGATTTAGCTGATTCAAGCTGACTGTGCTGGCGGTCGCGTCAACGTCTCAAATGAAACTGAAAGCATTAACACAGCTGCGGCTCTCGGAGCACAGCTTATTTCGGATCGGATCGGATCGTTCGCTTCGGCGCTACTCGTTCGCTCGCCGAGATCGGGGCAGGTATATGGCCATAGCTATGTCCGCAGCTATAGCTGCTGGCCACGGGCTGCTGCTGGAATCTAGAAGAGCGTGCCACTGATAAAAAAAAAGCGAAACAACGTGCTGGAGAGCAGCTGAGCTGATGCCACAATTGGATATGTTCATGACACGATTGTTTACTGGCTCTGGGTTGCTCTGCGCCGCCAGCGCCATGAAAATATCTTCGGTTAACTGGCTGTTCCCATATAATATGTGGTAGTATCAACCTGTTATGCAACCGAGTGTTACCTGTGCCACACACATGTACTGATACCGCGGCTGAAACAGCTGGACACGAGATTTTATCTAGTTAATGTGATTAGTAAAAATTCTTAATTTTAGTTGGGGTTTTTAATTTATTAGAAAATCTAACAATTAATTCAATAATCTTGGTTTAAAAGAAAAAACAATTAATTTTTAATTATTCAATTTAGATAAACTTTATCTGATGTTTTTGCTTGGTTTTATTAATCATTACAACTCCATGCTATTTTTTAAACACACGGATATCTATTCTTAAATGAAAGAATACGAGATCCAAGGTTTTCAATCCCGGGTCCCCAATACTCCGGTGGATATTCGTAGAGGACCATGAAAAGTTCATCTGAAAATGTCACATTTAATGCGTTCAATGTCTCACCCATGTCCCGTCCTGCTTTAATGTATTTTGTGTAAAATTTTGATAGGACACTCATCATGTTCTGCCTAAAACTATCTACAATCCCCACCAACTCCTTCCCCTTCTCGGTAGTCAGATCCAAAGAGGGCTTATTTTCGTATTCCTTGAATCCTTGAAAATATTCCATCTTTTTCTGAACACTAGTGGACTGGTCAATGGACTTTCCGCGATCGAGATAGTCCTGCAGGAATGCCATGTAATCCCTATACTCCGGATAAACAGACGCAGCATTGATGGTTTGTCTCAGAAGCGTCTTCAACAGATTAACCGAATCCTCCCATTGTTCTGCGTGGAACTGCTCGATGTTTTTCATAAACTCACAAATGATTACATTTTTTCTTTCCAAAATATTGCTTTGGACAAGAATCTAAGAAGTTAATTGGATTATTTGTTGATAGTATTGGTTTTTTTATAAATACTTGCCAGCAAAGTTAGACAAATAATTGTGAGGAATAACTTCATTCTGTAATGATCTATTTACTGCAAGCGTCTTAAGACTCTGTACTGCTTTTATACTCCTCTGGCAGAGGATTATCAATATGTTCTATATATTCTTTCTTATCGGTTTTACCAAGTGAACTCGAGTTTATACTAAGAAGTGGAAATTTTTAAAAGAATATCAGGAGCCAAACAGTGCTTGTTATATATTTGATTTTCTGTATTATATTTTCATTCAGGTTAATACACTTCTTTCCCCTATTCATTTCAAGTTCAAAGTTATTAAATTTGTGCAAATTTTGAACAAATTCTTAACATGCTGACCTTTTTGCTGAGGGAATTGTTATGGCAAAAAATTAACCGCATCGGCGGCATGCAAACTGAATATTTAATCAGTTTGGGAACTGTCAAAATTCATGCAAAACCGAGCGGCTGTGAACTTGTGTAGGAAGTTCGACTACCCGACTGGCCGGCGCATTAAAATGGAGCGTGAAATGAATTTAATATGACAACTCCGACTGCCAGCCGCTGATAGCATCAATAAAATCATAATAAATATAGCCGCGTACATATATAGTCGCGGCATATATAGATGCCTGTGTATTTCAGTGTTGTATGCGGAAATGTGTTGAGGTTTCTTCCCTCTTTCTGTGAGTAATGAAGGGTTGCTTTCCCCTACCTGAGCCTCAAAAAATTCCTTAGAAATTAGTAGTTTGTTCGCGGTAAAGTGTGTACTGAGAGTACAAAAATATAAATTCATTGATTTGATTAGGTTTTTTTTTAGCAAGAACACATTTGTGCACATTTTTATCGTGTTGTAGCTTGTTCCGAGGGTGTTTTACAATGGTTTTGGTGTTTCTTTTGTTTAGCTTTTATGACAAACTGTGGAGCGTGTTTAGCTTAACTTGACGTATTTCCCCCGCACAAAATCGTGCCCATCTTGACCTACGTGCGTCTGTCGAAAACTTCCTAATGCTAAGGTGCTTGGCAGAAACCATTGAACCACTCTGTATTCGACTTTGAATTGTTGCACTACGTTAAGCTATTAAGTACTTGTTTTCTGACTTCCCTGCTGTGACATGAGCACCTGTCCAAAGTTTTCGTCTGGTAAGGGCTGTACCTTTAAAAGTGTGTATAATAATTTGATAAATCAATATGAATTACTTAAGTAAACTTATTTTTTATTTAACAAGATGTGATTAGAGGATACAGCTTTGTCGTAAGACCTCTCCAAGGAGCTAGCCTCTTTTCGAAAACAAATTTATTGCAATGAGAATTTATGCAGCTCACGCAATTTTCACTTTACAATTTTTTTGCTTCGCTTTTATTATGCTTTTGCCAATAATTATGCAATCAATTTCGCTGGTCGCCTTCTTTTGGTGTAGCTTGTTTTATTTTTTACTTGTTTCGGAGTATCTCTTCAATTAACAACTTTCGGGCACAGGGAGCGCAAAGGAAAAACCTTTTCAATAAAACAAATTAAATATTTGGCAATCGTTTGTGTCGATTTTTTGTATTATCGTTTCATTTGCCGCCGACTCGGCTCGGTTTTGCTCTGCTCTGCTCTGCTAGTGATTTTGTTTGTTTGTGCCTTGCCGAGGCTGGTTTAATTTTATGATGAATATATAAACGCGTACGCATAGCCCAGAGGGTGTTAATCAAAAATTACCAACTTGTTTTAGCGCTGGCAGCCAAACGAGCCTGAAGAACGAACTGGTGCGAGGCGGTGTCAGGCTTTAGTAATTTGATAATTGAATATTTTTCCAGACGTTTATCACTTTGGTTTACTGTTATCCTTAGTCCTTTTCGGATCGTTTCACTTGCACTGGGTTAGGATTTTAAGAGGTAGCTGTAAGCCAAACCGCGACTGCCAATCGACTAAAACAACTCCACTAATTACTGACCTTTTTGTACTGTTTGTCACCCGCGTCGCGTTGTGGTCGGAGTTGTCTGCCGGCTTGTGGCCCATAAATTGTTTAAATATTGAACAATTGGTTGCAAATGGATGTAGATAAAAAGCCGCACCTCGTCTCGATAAGATAGAGTCATAGGAATCCGCAGTCGGAATTGCCCGGAGGAAGTGAGATTGCCGCAGATGCGTCACGGACGAGGCGGGACGGGTCAATGGGTGTGGCAGTGGGTGGTTGACATAATTAGCATAGCCCGAAGGGTTTTACCCCGACGAAATACCTTCGAAAATATGCCAGTCCCTGCGTCACCTTATTTTTCGCCCGAACTGGCTACCTGAGTTTGTTGCCTCAGTCTTTTGTTTCGCCTGTCCTGGAAGAATGCTCTGTCTTTTGAAAGGCACTTTGACTGGAGTAAGAAATAGGTTTTTGTTTGGAAACTGGATTTTCTGATACAGGTAGTTTTCCATTTCCTATTTTTGGAGACCTAAGTTGTAGAGTTTTCAAGACTATAAAAAGGACAAGAGTTCCTTTATAGACATCAGTTATTTTAAGGGACTCAAAACATGCGTTTCTATCTTGTAACTATTTCACTGGCGCTGCTGGTAAGAACTCCGTAAAAGATATTTAGTAGTCATAGTCTTAAAGTCTTTTAAAAACGTAGGAATTTATCAGTGGCGTACCCGTGGATCCAGAATATGATTGCAAAGTCCTAGAACGCGTTAATGGCAACGATTCGGTGGAAAATGTTGTCGAGAATATTAAGATTTCTCTGCAAAACGCCATTAAGCGTGCATCTAGCCAGGACAACTGCGACAACATGGTAACACATTTACAAGAGACTCTAAGGACCGCCGAAGGGCAAACGTCTCAGTCGGACAAAAGACTTTTTGTCGTTGATTTCATGGATCATCAGGGAGTGCTAAGCAAAGATGACACAGGGCGCAATAGATTTACGAACGTACTACCTAATCTTACCCATCTTGGCCGAAAAGCTCTAAACTTTCTCAAAAAAATGGAAGATAAATTAGCAAGTGTGCTTTATCAATAAATGTGTATATACATAAGTACTATTATTGTAGAAGAAAAAGAGTAAATTAAAGGATTAAAAGTCTATTAATCACTGAGTGGACTTTTTTAAGAACTTACAAAATAACGATTGTGTTTATCACCTATGTAACATTGATATATAAAATAGGTTTTTTATAGAAATATATTGCTTTAAAATTCCCAAAAGGTTCTAGCTAGAAAGATAAGTAATAAACGACAACGAAACAATAAAGATCTTTTCGCTTTACGTTTCTCTAAAAATTTTAAAAATGTTCTACCTAGAAACGATATACATATGTAACGATTTTTCTATTTTATTCTGAGAAACCTATAAATAAATGGCAAAGCTTTGAATTAAATAGGAATGTACTTGACGGGCCTAGAGAGAGAGTGTATAGGCTGTCGTGGCCAGTTTATTTATATTGTGTAGCCGCTGGCACAGGCAGACAGGCCGTCGTCTCGAGCAGCTTCTTCAGCACCATCATCATCTTCGCGCGTCGCGCAATTTCCAAAAAGCACGCATTTATTGAGATTTATTTTGATTTAATTTTGGTCTCTTTTTCTGTTTTGTTTCGCCCGAGGGTTCAATGCCAAACATTTTTGCCGTCTTCTGTGTTTTATTTTATTTTTTTATTATTGTTTGGGCTGCTTTTTAGACCGGGGTTTTGGCATGCGACCTGCACGAGCCTTTTCGGCCAGCGTTTAAATTCCGAAATTGATGGCAATCTGTTTTTTTTCTGTTTTCGGGGCAGCGCTTTATAGAGGCATTGTTTGCGGTCGGCTTGTGTATCCTGCAAATGATTTCATCGTGCTTGACGTGCTTATGGGGGCCTTAATTGTTTTATTTGAGTGCCATTATGTGCAGGCACTTGGGACACGGAGCGACGCGCGAGTTGGAGTCGCTGAAGACTTCTCGGATGCCCCCTCGTCGTCGCTCGATCGAGCGATCGAGTGGCCGCGATCTGTTTATGATGTCATGCCCAAATTAATGCCGAAAATTCTTCCACCTTTTATGTGGCTTTTGCTTTGTTTTATGGGGATGAATTATGCTGTTCTACTTTTAACCGCATTTGCGGTTCGACGATCGTCTCTTTATTTATTTTAACACATTTGTCGTAATGCGTCATTGTCAATGCGGGCATTTGTAAATAATAATAATGAAAACAAAGCGAAAAGCCCCCCTAAAAACCTCAAGCCGAAAAACTGGAAATTTTTTGTCGTCGCTATTCAGCGTTTTTCAAGCCCCCAAGCCCCACCTCAAGCAGTTGCCATAGCTAATCTTTGCTTAGTCGTTACAAATGACGATCCTAAAAGTGACAAAATAAATGCAAACACACACAAGTCGGCAATGTCAAGTGCTTGGAAGCGGCAAAAAAAAATATTAGGCAAAAATAGTTAGGCAATGCGAGATTTCAACTTTTATACTTGTGATTTTTTAAGCAAATTTGAGGAGTATAAATATTTAAAATCTCTCGATTGCCTTGCCAGTTTAAACAGGAAATGTATAAAAAAATTAATTAAATTAAATTAAATTGAAAATTAAACACTCAAATAACATAAATATATAACAATTTTCCTGGTTTAAAAAACTATTATTTAAGTTCTTTTATAACTCCCACAAACAATGACTATTTAGATTGGTTTTATCCGTCAAGGGTAAGCTAATATTTGGGCCTGTTTTTAACCGACTTACCGATAAGCCTAAAAGCGAAAGTTTAAGAAAACCCATTAGTGTGAGTCAATTTTTATTTAAAAGCATTCCTCATTCTATATTTTATAGTTACGACTAAAGACTGTAAAGAATAATACTGCAATTTATTATGCTAATAACTTTCATTGCATTTCCTTCGAATACCCATTATTCCTGCAATTATCATATTTATGGCTTAGAATATAATGCCTTAATTGCGAATTCATACTGGTGATTAATAGACCTGATCGCACACAACTAAATGGCAATTGCTCTGGCAAGAAAGGAACACTGATATGCAAATTGCCGTGATTATTCCGGACGCATCTGCCCGGACCTGAGACCTGCCTTATCTGTATATACCATATCTCATGTCTAGGTCCCATAGTGGTAATGTGCCGCTTTCGTATTCCTAAATCTTGGGGATTGCGGTTCGGAATCTGGTTATGCAGCTGGCGGTCGTGGTGAACAATTTCAAACTCGCGCTTAAATATGTGAAAAATGCGGTTCTTAAAATAGTCGCGGTTAGAGGTGTGAAAACCTTTCGGCCGGCTAAAAAGAACAAGAAATAAGTCCAAGCTCAAAGAACTCAAGCTGCAGCTCTCGGATCCAATCACGTTTCAAGATCGAGGTGAATTCTTTGACGTATTCGCTGGGCAAACGGCACGTTTGCCATGCTTTCCATTCCACATTCATCGGCAAACTCCGGAGAGCAACGTCGTCGTCTTCTTCTCCTCCGAAATGCCATGACATTTGGCGCCGCGGCTCATTTCTGTCGCTTCAACTGAAGCCTAATGTCAAGATTTGGCTTTTTATGACGCCCTCACTTCACTTTAATTCACAGCAAGGCAAAAGGAAGGAGAAAACCCGCTCTAAAATGTTAGCTGACCCGTTTGATTTGCGCTTAATTATGGGTTAATCAAATTGTTGAACCATAAAAACAATATCGAGTCGAATTGAAGGTGGATTCCATTTTGTGAGCGAATCGGTTGAGGAATATACTTTACCATTAAACTTTAATTTACAATATGTTTTATATTTAATTAAATTTTTTATTACATTTATTTTTAAATTTTAAATGGATGTTATATTTTAATAAGGTGTACAAAATTTTAATTTTCTATTGAATATTTTGTAGAATTATTGGAAAATTCGTAGCATACATTTAGACAACATTTTAATTGATTTAAAATCTCTATATTTTGTTCTGAGCCTTTCTTGTTTAATAAAAAATTTAATATCGAGAGTTGATTACTATTAGTAAAGAAAATTTTTTAAATAAAATCTTTTTAAAATAACATAAAATTTGAGGTTCCAAAACTAAAGGTACTGATCAGCATCTTGTTTGCCCTAGTCAAAGCCCATTCCTATTCCAATTCCGCCTCCGCGTCCACACCCGAGTCCGTAACCAGTTTGAAGCGGTTCCGTTTTTAATTGTGTTTGTACGCTGGTCGATTTCAATTTGCATTCATTATCTCCCCATAACATTTGTTGGGTTTTGATATGTGCTTTGGTTTTTTTTGAACGGAGAACCAGATTCAGAGCAAGGAGGGGACCACGCCCAATCAGGCGCTTCCGAGTTATTTAAAATTTATTCCATATCCGGAAAATATCAGGGATGCCCTTAAAAGTTGTGCAGATTTGAAATCCATTGAATCCATTGCCTAAAAGAAGGCTTTAAAATTTTAAAATTGATTTAAGATCTAATTCGATTTAACAATTATTTAATTAATTATTATTATGAAACCACTAATCTTTATTTATTTCCATTTCCATTTTTTAGAACCCAAATCATTAGTTACTGTGGGTCAACCATCGAGCATTGACGACAGCGAAGCTCTTGACGAGATTAACTTAAATACCAGCAGCGAGGACTCGGCTGGAGCGGCAGGATCGAGCCCCTACCACCGAGCGAGTGATCCCAACGCCAATCCTCTGTTGGAACCACCGCCGGGAGCTGGCAACGATTCACTGCTCAGCCAGGCGGCTTCCTCGTTCACCGCCTTACCCTCGGTGGCCTCGAACGTGTTTTCCTCCTTCTCGAAGCGCATCTACGCCGCCGGCAGCAGGGAGCAATCGGAGGAGCCGCAATTGGATATCCAGCCCACTTACATACAGCAGGCCAACTACGCTCCAGTAGCTGCGGTGCCCGCTCCCTTTTATGCCGCTCCACCGCCAGCGGCGAGTGAAGTGGTCGCTACCCCAGAGCCGCCCAAGCTCTACGCTCCCACTGAGATTCCAGCACCAAACGCAGGAGCACTCACTGCGCCGCCGCCAACAGCGGGAAACCCCAATACCTATCGATTCACAGCCAAGAAGAAGCTCTACGCTCCCATTCCGGGATTCTCTGATCCATCCGGTCAGCCTGGACAACAGCAGCCACAACAGACAATTCAAGCGGCGCCAACTCTACCCTTCCAGACACCCCCGTATCCACCACAGCCGACGCCGGCAGCAGCCCCAAGCTTTGCCCCACCCTTTGACATATCAGCTCAGCCCGCTCCGCCGCCCGCAGAGGAACGCAAGTCCGGCGGAGGGCTCTTCTCACTGACCAGTCTCGTGCCAACGGGCGTGCTTCAAAACATCTCCGGGCTAGTGCAATCCGCCACAGGACGCAGCAGCGAGCCAGTGAGCAGCTATCCCAGCAATCCACCGTCATCAACAGGAGGATACTTTGACATTTCAACGGTCTCAGAGCCAGCCGCTCCGTCGACAAACTTCTTTGGGGGTCCAACTCCGCCAGCACCGCAAAGCGGTAACTATTTCGTGCCTGGAGCCGTTCCATCTCAACCCCCAGTCGAGGCAACAGCAGCGCCTACTCCAACACCTGCAGGAAGTTTCTTTGCGCCACCCGGAGCAGCATCAATACCTCCTCAGGCCATTTTTAGCCCGGCAGCTCCTACCACAACGGTCGGAGGTTTCTTTAATCCCCCAGAAGAGCAACCTGCTGTTGCCGCTCCTGTTGCACTTGTGCCCTTTTTTAACCCGGCAGCACCGCCAGCATCTGCAGGGAGCTTTTTTAACCCAGGAACAGTGTCAGTCACAGCACAAGCTGTTCCCACATTACCGTTAGCCGCCACATCAGCCCCAAGTCTACCGCCAGTACCGACACAAGGAGGAGGTTTCTTCCCACCCGGAGGTGTTCCGCCAACAGCAACTCCTCCCCCGGCCACTGGATTCTTGCCTTCCAATCCGAATCCTTTGCCTGGTGCCCCGCCCGTGGCAGCTGTGCCTCCGCCAGCCGCTGGCCAGGCATCGTATCGCCTTCAAAAGGGAACGCGTCTGTACAAGAGCCCGTTGACGGCCCAGGAAACCGCTGCCTCATCTGGCTACGCCGCTCCCTTGGCGCCCACATCTGCTCCGGCTGCCATCTTTAACCCATTTGCAGCAGCTGCTGCTGCTCCGGCCGTTTTCAATCCGTTGGGACAGCAGGAGGTTCCACTCTTTGTTCCAAGTGCAGAAGAGATTGCTCCACAGCCCGCTCTGCCTTCGGCTTTTTTGGCAAACGCTGCTCCACCTCCAGTAGCAGCTCCACCTACAGCAGCAGCATCCATAGTTAATCCTTCGCCGACAGCTGGAACTGCAAGTGTCCCACTGTTTGCTGCACCACCAACATCCACAGCTATTCCCTTCTTTATTCCAACAGAAACTAAAGAAGAAGTACCAACTGCATTGATCCAAAAGGAACCACAGATTCAAGAACCCATAGCTAATCCAGGAATTCCCTTCTTTTCACCGGCATCGACTAGCATTCCCTTTTTTAATCCCCCAGAGATTGCAAGTGCTCCAATTTCAAGTGGTCCTCCAACTGGGCAGGGAACAAACCAAGGAATTACTTTGTTTGCACCACCTCCTCTAGCAACATCGGGAAATCCAGTTTCCCAGGCGAAAGCATCTGAAGAAGAGAAACAACCCAAGCAATTGGAAAATCAAGGAGGAGAAGGATCCTTTTTTGCAACAAACACACTCCAAGAACCCACACAAAGCGTTTCCTTGTTTGCTGTTCCTCCAGCAGAGGAAGCTTCTCTACCCAACAACTCGCTGTTTGCACCACAGGAGGTTCCATTGTTTGCTCCTGGAGTAATTGAACCCGTTGTAGAACCAGATCATACTCCATCGGCGCCCGTGGAAATCGGAGAAGATACATCTCTATTTGTGCCCGTGCCAGCTGCAGCGGATCAAAGTGAGGCTGTGCCGCTGTATCCACCACCAGCAACGGTCACTGAATCCACCACTTCCGGTTCATTCTTTGCTCCGTCTCCAGCAGCCACCACTTCGTTGATTACTGCTCCTCCAGTAGCTATATTCACACCGGTTGCACCAGCCTTAAGCGCTTCGCCAGTGGACGCTCCGTCAGCAAGTGCCTTGCTAGGATCTCCAGAGGTCGCCGCAACACCAAATCTATTCCATAGTAGTTCCGAGACTCAAACCGTTTTCAGCCCATTTGCGAAAACTGTAACCACTCCGCAGGTTCAGCAGGCTGGCCAGGACTTGGTGCCACCGCCAATAGGATTTGTGGCGCCGCCAACTGAGCTCGAAGCACTTGCCCAGCCACCGCAGGCTCCCTCGCCGTTGCAGAACTTCTTTACCCCGGCACCAGGTGCCTCCGCAGACTTTAACTTCTTTGGAAGTCCTGCACCCAGTAGCCTCTTTCCGGACTTGCCCGTTCAACAGGGAGTTGTTGCACCGCCAGCCTTGGCTCAAGAACCGCCTGTAGACCACCAGGACATTGCGCCGGCTCCACTCGGCTTCGATCAGCTACTAAACCCATCCCAGCAAGCGACACAACAAACCGCACCTCCAAGTTCGAACGAAACTTCATATCCAAATTCAAGTGTCAACTCTTTTGCCGGCTTTTTCGGTGGCCCCGGTGCCCCCGAGCCCGCTGCAGTCCCAGCGCTTCCTGCAGATCCTCACTGCGATCCGGTCAACTTCTTCGACCAGGTGCCACAGCCACAGTTGCCGAGCATCCAGCAGGCCAACGAAGATCAACGCATCCAGAACTTCTTCAACAATCCGCCGCTGCAGGATCAACCAGCCGCGCCGGGTGAACTGAAGTACGACATCGTCCACAGCGGATTGGCTGTGAAGCAGCTACCAGAACGCTCGCAGACACCCGTCTCCAATCTTGTGGAGCCGCCATCGTCCGCCTGCTCCGAGTTCTCTACACTCGCACCAGCTGCGAACATATCTCCGGATCGCCAGCAATCAGGCGACGATCTGATTCAACAGCACCTCGGAGAGTTGCCCGAGGAGATTCTCAGAGAGATCAGAATGGCCAATGCCAACAGCAGCAGCAGCAGCGACAAGGTCCAGGTGGCTACCCCGCCGGTGACTATAGTAAGTACCTTAAAGGGGGCGGGAAGGTTTATTTAAAATTTTGTCCTGATTTTGTATTAAAATTTGAAGGCAAAACCTTGAATTTGGACTACAAAATCAAGTTAATTTGTTAAATAAAAAATATAATAAAATTACAAATTAAAAAAGTCCGTTGTGAGTACCTGTAGAATTAGTTAAAGAAGTTACGTCTTAAATTTCAAAATGATTTGTCCAGTAGACTTTCAAAATTACACTTTTCAGGAGAGCGTTTTGAACTTTTCTATACTTATACATTGAACACCAAACGAACTCTGTTCAACTACGCATAACTTTGTCAATTTTGCTCTGATTAAATACTCTTAAGATATTGGACATAATAATAAAAATAAAAATATAATACAATTTGTCGTAATTTACGACCAAAAAAATTAAATATATTACTCTTAAATGTCGGTATTTTCCATTAATTAAATAACTATTTAATGCAATCCTTGCCAGACTTACTCGCCAGTGGTGGCCCATTGGTTCTATAAACGGAGCGTGGACACCAAGTTCATCTGGACTCCATTCAGCCACTATGATTCGGCCCTGCTGGAAACAAGCCTAAATCTGGGTAAGTTTATCCCTTTGAGGGTAAAATAAAAAATTAAATAAAATAATCCCTTTCCAGACGACTCCACAATAATAGTGCCGGTCGAGGGTGGTCGATATGACGTGAACATCAAGGAACGCACCAAGACTCCCGTTTACTGGGAGGGCAAGGCCATCGAGGTGCGTCGCTGCTCGTGGTTCTACAAGGGTGTGGACTCCAAGTATGTGCCCTACACCGAGGACACGGCCGCCGTCCTGGAATCGGAGTACAAGCGATCGGCGGAGACCGGCGAGTGGCATCAGAAGATCCTGCTGGAGGGTGGCGAACAGGTGGTCTTCCACGGACCCACTGTCATCGTGCACTTCCTGCCGCAACAGAATGCGGAGAGTGCCTGGGGTGGCAGTACGCAAGGCTCCATGCGACCTCGAGTGGTCAAGCGGGATCTGGAAGACTTTACCATCGAACAGGGTGAATCCCAGCGTGTGGATCACTTGCTGTTCATGGTTCATGGCATAGGATCTGCTTGCGATTTGAAAATGCGATCGGTGGAGGAAGTTGGTACGTAGCTAGGGATATTGCATCGATATAATAATTATAACTAATATTTTTTACAGTGGACGATTTCCGTGTAATTGCCCAGCAGCTGGTCTCGTCGCACTACAAAAACTCCACAGACATGGGCCTGGTGGGTCGTGTCGAGGTTCTGCCCATTTCCTGGCACGGCCACCTGCACTCCGAGGAGCTTGGCATCGATGAGAAACTCAAGTCCATCACCTTGGAGTCGATTCCGCGCCTGCGCAACTTCACCAATGACACGCTGCTCGACGTGCTCTTCTACACGAGTCCCAAGTACTGCCAGAAGATCATGAACACGGTGGCCGATGCCCTAAACGATGTCTATCTGAAGTACAGAATGCGGCATCCAGAATTCAATGGCGGCGTCTCTCTGGCAGGACACAGTCTGGGCTCCCTGATCCTGTTCGATTTACTGTGCCATCAGGAGCCCCTCAAGGAGAGCGAAGAGGAGAATAAGGTGTGTGATTGGAATGAGATGAAATTGTAGAATATCTTGAATAGCTTCCAATATTCTTCCAGGAGAATCCCGACGACCAGCTGCCCCAGAAGCTCAATCAAAAGGTTCTGCTGCCTAGCAGTGATCTGCAGCAGCAACCCAAGCAGGTCAGCTACGCGATGGGTGGTCCGGCGGGAACGGGTCAGCCCGTCATCAATTACACGCAGCTCATATTCCATCCGAAGAAGTTCTTTGCCTTGGGTTCGCCCATCGGTATGTTTGTGACCATCCGCGGCATCGATAAGCTGGGCCTGGACTTCCACCTGCCCACGTGTCCCGGCTTCTACAATATATTCCATCCCTTCGACCCGGTGGCCTATCGCATCGAGGCCCTGGTCAACCCGGATATGAATGGAATACGGCCGGTGTTGATACCCCATCACAAGGGACGCAAGCGGATGCACTTGGAGCTGAGGGAAACCATGACGCGGGTGGGTGCGGACATCAAGCAAAGGTTTATGGACACGTTCAAGACCACGCTGGACAGTGTCAACTTTTTGGCCACCGTGACAAAGGTGAAAAAAGAAGCCGAGGAGTCGCTGGAAAAGGAGACAAGTCAGGTGAGTTTTTCATTTTTAGAATTAATCCAAGAACTAGATCTTCAAAGTTTTGTGTTTTTAGACCTCCTCGCAGGCTGTGCAGAAACACCAGGAAGATCAGGATGAGAGCTCGGTTGCCAGCTCATCCTGCAAACTACGTAATCGCACCGATTCCAACTCCACCACAGCCTCCGATCCGGAGTTCATAGAGCTCGACTTTCCGCTGGGCAAGCTGAACGACTCAAAGCGCGTGGACTATGTCCTGCAGGAAGCGCCTCTGGAGTTCATCAACGAATACATTTTCGCCCTAAGCAGCCACGTGTGCTACTGGTGAGTGTTTATATTTATTTTTAATGGTTTTAAGATTTATTTATTGATTGAGAAATCATGTGCATTTCAACAGGGGCTCTGAGGACACCATCTTGTTCGTGATGAAGGAGATCTACGCCAGCCTGGGCATCAGCACCGACAGCCAGGTGCCGCAGTCCTCGATGACCATCGAACGACCCTCCCCGCACGAGAGCCAGTCGCTCCTACCGATGTGAGTCTCTGCCAACAGTCGACACTAGAGCTCACCACCACCACTCGCAGCGACACACAACTATGCATATTTTTAGCAACAATTGATTTAGATACGTTATTTGTTAGCCAAATCATACAAAGAATTTTCCATACGTGCAACTCTAACTTGGTTAATGGTATTATCAAAGTACGACGTCTCCATCGTTCAAGTGACTAACTAATCCGAAAAAAATTAACCTAACTATATATTTACCTGCTGGGCGCCGCGGCGTTCTATTTGTTATTTTTATAATATATATTGCCTGTGTAATTGACATTGTAAAATTTATGCTTCTGAAAGTGTATTGTCTAAAGAAAAAATAAATAACATAACATATAGCCATGGAGTTTACATTTTTGCGTATCAACTTGTGCAATTCTTTTGTACTATTAATATTTCCCTGTCCAAATAGAGTTCAAAAAAACATAAAATGTGAAAGAAGAAAATCAGTAAACGTATATTGTTTGAATTATGCGGGTGAAATTATCGATTTCAATGATGCCCATAACATAGCTGAGTTTTCCACTATCGATTGTTCGATGTTTTTACGGATGACACATCGATAGTATGAATTTTAAAACAATATTTATAATAAAACATAATAGTTTTATTTTTTTTTATGCCAACAAGTAATTTGTCATATTTTATTATTTTAATGTTAAAAAGCTCGAGTTTGTAAAAATATTTGCAATACTCCGATTTTCATACTTTTTGAAAGCTGCCTTCTTGTCCCGAGTGCCAATCACCAAATGATAATTCCGCTAATTTATAAAAAAAAAGTTGTATTACTTTTCGCTTTAATTTAAACACTTTTACTTATTTTAAACCAACCAAAAACATCGATAGTGCAAACAAAAAATTGATGTTCTGGAAAATATCGATAGTATCGATAGGGCTCTCCGATGTTTGATATATTTCAACAACCCCTACTTTCTATTCCGTGCAGAAATAATTGTAAATATTTACACCAAATTGCACGCAAAACTCCCGAAAATACTGCAAAATGAGGAGATAAGGCAGCGGGAATGAACGATGAGCGAAAAGCAGCAAAAACGGTGACGATGGTGCGACGAGCAACGGCAAATTTTTATGAGCTCGCAAGGTGAGAGCAGCAGCGCAACAACGAAAACTGCCTAAATTACATACTTATACATATTTGTATATACATATGTGTGTGTGCGTGTAAGTGTGTCACGGCGTGCACTTGTTGTTCTTGCGTTTTTTGTTAATTTTCTTTTAATGACACGGTTAAGTTTGTAACATTTCTTTTTTTAGCTTCTAAGTATTAACGAAACAACAACACTGGAATATACTCGATCGGGCCTAATTCGGACGAAAGCACAAAGCTGCGATAACCAAACACACATACAAAGCTGTACATAAATACACATACATATGCCAAACTGAACGCACACACGGAGCAGCACCGTGAAGCAGCAGCAGTTATCAGTGGTTTCTTGGCTCCGAACCGCGCACATAGCTAGAGGGACTAGCACCATGAGTTGGCTGCGACAGAGCACCACCGGGGGCGTCGCCTCCGCCGCATCCGGGCATTCCGGCAGCCTACGCCAGCGGCCCATTGATGCCGCCACCGACTGCGATCCACGCGCCTGCTACGACAGCTTCTGCAAACATTGGCAGCAAGCCTACGAGATCATTCAGCACAGCGCTCCGCCTTCGCACGACGACGTGCTAGGTGTAGTTTCGCATCTGGACTACATGGTCACGCTCCTGCTGGTGGAGCTGCATCACTGCAACAAGGTCTCCCTGCCGGCGACGGAGGCCAGCGGTCCGCCAGCTGCACCCTGCCTGGAGTACCTGCTGAGTGAGAATCTGCTGGACAAGCTGTACGAATGGGCCTGCACCACAGGACGCTATGCCAACGCTGTGCGATTGGAACAGCTGAAGCTGTACGAGCTGCTCGTTAGCCATTCGCGCCACCAGTTGCTCTGCCACGAGCCCTTTCTGCGACCCCTGCTGAAGATACTGGCCTCCAGCCAGGGCGAGATCTTTCCCCCTGACCTAGAGAAGCGGCTGGTCATACTGCTGAACCAGCTGTGCGTGGTCCTCATGCAGAATGTCCACCTGCTTGACCTGTTCTTCTTCTCCGCCCAGACGCAAGTGCAGGAGCAGATACTGAACGGCAGCGTGCCACAACCCAAGAGTGGAACCACAACCAAGTGAGTAGGTCAGGATCAAGGAGCCCCATTCGGTATTAACTGTTCGTTTATTCTCTGCAGTTTCATCATCTTCTCGCTGCTCATTCCCTACGTGCATCGCGAGGGCAGTCTGGGGCACCAGGCCCGCGATGCCCTGCTCCTGTGCATGGCCCTTTCGCAGAAAAACTCCAACATTGGAACGTACATAGCCCAGTACTCTTCGATTTGCCCGCTCCTGGTGACCGGCCTGGGTGGCCTTTACTCGCGCCTGCCCAACAGCATCGAAATCAGCTCCATCGACTGGCATCGGATCACGCCGGATGATGTGACGGAGATACCAGAGCTGACGCTCTTCATGAACGCCTTGGAGTTCTGCAACGCGGTGGTGCAGGTGGCCCACGAGATGATCAAACAACAGCTGCTGGACTTTATGTATCAAGGCTTCATTGTGCCCGTGCTGGGACCGGCGATCCTCCAGGTTAGTCTATCGAAACGCTTTTGTCTTCGTCTTCGTCTCGGTCTCCTCACGTGAAAATTTGTCTTCGATGCATTTCTGTGGTGTTGGTTGCAAGCGATTCATTATAGCTCCTGTTCTTTGACTATTCTTTATTTTTGTTACTTTTTTAAGTGCTTATGTCTCGGGATTGAATGAGGAAATGCGGTAGATATTAAAGGCTCAAAAGTCTATAAGGCCTGTTCTAATATCCACAGATATCTTTGTCCAGCTCCTGTAACATATTTTTAGAAATCCCAAAACATATGCAAATTTGTATTTTATTTTGAAGATTTGCCGTCTCCTTAGGGATCTGCACCGCCTTCAGCTTTCTGTTTCTTTTGTGTGTTTCTTAAGTGTCTTCCTGCCCCGTAGCTAACCACACACACACACACCTCGAAATCTCGAAACAACTTTTTGCGCTCCATTTTCGCAGACACTGAAGGGCAAACATTTTCAGACGAACGTCGATTCGCAAATCTCGGCCATGTCGTACCTGGATCTGATCCTGCGCTCCATCACCGAGCCCGGACTGCTGAGAGCCTTCGTTCGCTTCCTGCTCGACACGGAGAAGTTTGACGGAGAGCGGATATTGGACGCTCTAGTCGAGCGTCTGAACTCGCCCGATCCCAATCTGTGCATGGTGACGATGGCTCTGTTTGACACATTGCTGGGGCTGCACTGCGAGGACCTGATGCTGGAACTGCTGCTCAAGTTTATGTTGCCGGGCAAGCATGTGCCCATCTCGCACAGGCACAAGATCAACAAGATCGATCCGTATCTGAGTAGCAGTGAGTTCTTTCTGGATCTTTCGCCGGACGTGATGAAGCGGGCCAGGGACCTGGCCAGGCCCAAGAGTATACACGAGCCTCCAGTGGCCGGAGAACAGACCCCACTGCCCAGCCTGCCCTCGCCGGTGATGAGCAAGACGATCGGTGCCAACTGGAACTATTATGGAGTGCACACAGGCGACAGTCTGTATGCGAACATCCAAGCGTATCTTTTCGAGGCCCACTGGAGGATCGCCCAGTGCCAGAGGGATTGCCTGAAGTGGGCGAATAGCTATCGCTACCAAAAGTGGCCACGCCCCGGGCAGGGTCGTGTCCATGCCCATGCCTTGGATCTGGCCAAGCAGTTTTTCAGCGAATTCGGCAACGGAGGACCGATTGCAATTGCCAGTGAGTCGGGGGAGAAGCAGCTGGACAGCCTGCAGTCGATCGGCGAGTCCAGCGGCTACGAATCCTTCAAGTGGCGACCGGCAGACGAAGAAAGCGAGGCCACGGACACCACATTGGCCACCACAGTCAGCGATGCAGATCTGGAGCACAACATTAGCAGCCTGAGCAGCGTGCTTTGCGGGTCCAATGGCAGACGCGAAGCCTGGCGCATATCGCACAACAATCGCAACGAGTTGCTGCTGACGGATCTGGACTTCTCGGAGGATCTGTTTGCGCAGGGCACCGTAAGCCTGGGTAAGGAGAGTCCCCATAATATCTTGACGCAAATTAAAGTATCCTAATTTTAGGTCCCTTTCTCAATGCCATCTGGGGCAAGCTGCAAACCTTCACCAGCAACTCGCTGTACGTGAATCTACACTTAACCGGTCTGATCACACGCCTGGCCTGGTATCCACTGCCGCTGATCCACTCGCTGCTGCTCCGCTCCGACATTGCCATCACCTCGGACACACCCTCCTTCCACCAGGTGCTGCGCATTCTGAAGCAACAGATCGACGCTGAGCTGCCGGTGACGGAGGATTCCCTGGAGATCATAGATGTGGCACGTTCGTCGCTCATAGATCGCGAATTTCGTTTGGCGAATGCCCGCAAGGGTAACGAGGGCTCGCCCCTGCATCAACACAATCAACAGCAACTACAGGCGTCTACGAATCCTGGCCAACCACAGGGACTACTGCGATCAGCGTACGCCACCCTGTCGGCGGCCACGCCCGTACAGGCCACGCCCACAAGTGCCTACGATCCATTCAAGCGCGCCGACAACAAGCGTCGCAGCATCAGCAAGTCCATCACCAGCATGTTTAGCCGGAAATCTGCTGCCTCATCCACAGCAGCAGCAGCAGCACCGACTTCAGCCCCCAATGGCTCCTCGCCCGGTAAGTCACACCTGCAAATCCTATTCTCTTGCACTTTCTCGCACATTTTCTGTCTTTCTACAAAAAAAGAAGAAGAATCAATCAAAGAAAATAGAGAATACCAACAGTTTACAAATCTGCAGCCTTGGATTTTGGAAAATAAAAGTTGGTTTTGGGTCGAAATATGTAATTACACGAAGTCACTCACAAAAAACACACAAAAAACGAGAGCCTTGCATGAGTTCCCTTCAGGATATTAAATGTCACGAAACTTTTCATATTTGCTTATCATTCAAATCAAAGAAGAATTAATATTAAATATTTAATCTAAAGGCAGAGTTATTTAATAATAATTTACGCTGAGCATTTTATTTTATTTGTTCAATTGCATTGAATCAAAATCTGATTTTTTAAATAAAAAAATATCGAATACAACGTAAATTTTTGATATTATAGAACAAAATATCATAAACATTTGTTTTTTACATTTATACTTACTTTAAGAGAACTCATTCAGGGTTCTATATCTATTACACACACACACACTTGTATCTGTAATATGCGCGCTACTGGCGTCGTTGTCTCTAATTAATTATTTTCTTTTTATTTATTTTTTTGAAATGAACCCATAAAAAAAAAACAAATTCAAATCTTAGCTTCATCTGGCTTATCACAAATTTACGCATTCTTCACCGGTAAATATTTCACGCTTGATAAAAGTATTTATAGAGAATTAAGCAAAAAATCTAACCAACAACTGTCATAGTCTTTGCTTAAAAAAATATTACGTAGTCTCCTTGATCCCGTAGAGCTTTGTACAATATGCTAATCCGTATTCCACTAAACCCACTAAACTTAAAAAATTTAGTTGAAAATAGTTGTTAAACCTTTGTGTAATCCCATTTATGTTTTTCTGTTTATGGTTGTTGTTACAATTAATCCCGAAAGGATCAGTAAATGGCAAAAATAAGTGCTAATCCCGCTTGACATTTCTAGGCGCTGCATCGAACCTGGTTGGCAATAGCTCTAGTCCAGACGGAAGGGCAGCTCAGCCATCCACCGGGACATGCGAAACCAGCTTAAGTACACAGCCGCAATCGGTGGTAGCTTCACGCACAGGATCCACTACGACGACGACGATGCCGGCGGCTGCCTCTGGAAGCAGTAGTAACAGCAGCATCGGTGGATCCACCCAGACCCTCTCCGCCCACTCCAGCATCACGACCCATTCGTCGAGCACGTTGCACGGCATGGATGGCGGCCCATCGACGGGCGGTGGCTTTAATTCCGAGCCAGTCTCCCTAGATTCGGTGGCCTCCATGGGCATAATTGCCAGCACGAGTGGCACAGAGCGATCGCGGGATTTGGCCCTGTGCGCTGTGCTGCTGGACGAATGGCTGAAGGAACTGGCGGCTATTGCGCAGGAGCAGAGCGTTGTGCTGGTCACGGAACAGTCGCTTTGACACAGCCGACGACGGGTTTTATGATCGCAAATGATAACGGAAACGAATGCAGATGATGCTGACTTGTGTATACATTATTTTACGGATTTGTTGGCCTATTTTTTAACCATCTTTTACTCTAACGAAATTATTTCTTTTTACCTGTTAAATTATCAATATTTATATTTTAAACAATGCCGTTTTTACCGAACAATGCCGCAGTTTTGAACAGATTTACACGCATTGATGTGCACAGAAACCCCAACTCACGTGTTAACCAAACTAGAATTTAGGATTAAAGTCGTAATCGAGCCAGGACGGTGGTTTTTAAGTGTTCAGATGTAAACAATTATTCTAATTAACAGCAATATGCTAAATTTACGACCATTATAGAGACAATTATATAACTCACACACACACACCACACATATACAATACATATATGTATTTTTGCAATATATATTTTATGCTTTTATGTACATATGCGAGATCAAATTACACAACAGTTGTAAAACCGAACTTCAAAGTATTAAATTGGTCCAAGTAAACGCACAGAGTCAAATTATTTATTCATTGCGGTGGGTTTATGAACAATATTTGTTTGCAATTCCAAAACGATGGAAACGTTGATGTTTTTTCACAAAAATAAAATTATCCGTTAAATCTATATATTTGCTATTTTCTTTTTTTTAGTCATATATGAGCGCTAAGCTTCTAATAATAAATAATAATCTTTCTTATTTAACGAAAATTTCAGTTTTCAAAAATTTAAATTACCCGCCGATTTCCCTTCAATGTAGTTTGCGGCTTTCTTTACAATCTGGAAGCGGTCACACTGATTGCTGAGAGGTATTTCCTGAAACTTTAGCCACATTGATTGTGAAATCCGCCTTGATAATAACGAAAAACACTCGAATTAGGGATTCCATAATAATGCAGAAAGTGCTGGGTCGAATCCAGGCGCAAGTCCTGCGCTCCCGGGCCACCAATGCCCTCGTCACCGGGGTGAGGCATGAGGCTACCTCCGCCAAGCCGAAGCCGGCGGCCACATCCAAAGGTAAGCGAAAGAGAGTCCTGCCCCGCTCCGATGTGAGATAATCAGCGAATAATCCCCAAATATCTGCAGAATTCCGGGAGCGGCAGGTTCGCTTCAACATCAAAAACGAACAGACGCAGGGACGACCCCTGTACTTGGATGCCCAGGCCACCACCCCGATGGATCCGCGTGTGCTGGACGCCATGCTGCCTTACCTGACAAACTACTACGGTAATCCGCACTCGCGCACCCACGCCTACGGCTGGGAGACAGAGCAGGCGGTGGAGAAGGCGCGCGAGCAAGTGGCTCAGCTGATTGGGGCCGATCCCAAGGAGATCATTTTCACATCCGGAGCCACAGAGTCCAACAACATATCCGTGAAGGGAGTGGCGCGATTCTACGGCACCAAGAAGCGCCACGTGATCACCACGCAGACGGAACACAAATGCGTCCTGGACTCGTGTCGTGCGCTGGAAAACGAGGGCTTCACGGTCACCTACTTGCCGGTGCAGGCCAACGGAATCATTGACCTTAAGCAGCTGGAGGAAACGATTACGCCGGAGACATCGCTGGTGTCCATCATGACGGTGAACAACGAGATTGGCGTCAAGCAGCCCATCGACGACATCGGAAAGCTCTGTCGGTCCCGACGGGTATTCTTCCACACGGACGCCGCGCAGGCTGTGGGCAAAATCCCGCTGGACGTGAACGCCATGAACATTGACCTGATGTCGATATCTGGTCACAAGATCTATGGCCCGAAGGGTGTGGGCGCCCTCTATGTGCGACGCCGGCCCAGGGTTCGCCTGGAGCCCATTCAAAGTGGTGGCGGTCAGGAGCGCGGCTTACGAAGCGGCACTGTCCCGGCTCCCTTGGCTGTGGGACTGGGAGCAGCTGCGGAGCTGGCCCTTCAAGAGATGGACTACGACAAGAAGTGGGTAGACTTTCTATCCAATCGCCTGCTGGACAGGATTTCGAGTGCCTTGCCGCATGTCATCCGCAACGGTGATCCCGAGGCCACCTACAACGGATGCCTTAACTTGTCCTTTGCCTACGTCGAGGGCGAGTCCCTGCTAATGGCCCTCAAGGATGTGGCTTTAAGCAGCGGCTCCGCGTGCACGTCAGCCTCCCTGGAGCCATCGTATGTGCTGCGTGCCATCGGCACAGATGAGGATCTGGCGCACAGCTCCATACGATTCGGTATTGGACGCTTCACCACCGTCGAGGAGGTGGACTATACGGCGGACAAGTGCATCAAGCATGTGGAGAGGCTGCGCGAAATGTCGCCGCTGTGGGAGATGGTCCAGGAGGGCATCGACCTGAAGACCATCCAATGGTCGCAGCACTAATAATCGTAAACGTTAGCCAGTTAGTCAGTTACTGTTACCCCCAAGACTCGGGAGATCTGAGATCGGGCCCCGGAGCAAAAATAAATTAGTTGGAAGAGTATCTAAGGTTTATATTTGTACACACAAAACCACTTATACCTAAGCTTAGTCCGAGCGAATGTGCTTGCGCAAGAGGTGAGGCAAGAGAGACCCCAATACGGCGAACGCGGCTCCAAAGTGCGCGGCCCAAAGATATGCAAATGATGCAATAATTTGCATTCGTCGCTGGTCAGGGTTCAGTTGGCCTTCTTTTTGGCTGCTCCACTGGGTGCTCCCCCCAAGATCTTGCGGCGCTGGGCGAACATGTGCAGGTACAGCTGCGGGAAGATGGGGATGTAGCCCAGCATCACGATCCACAGGAATCCAAAGTACGAGAAGGTGGCGTTCCACTTGTTGGGCATCACCACGCTCCATACACTGTTCTCGCGGGCATAGCTCTGGGCCCACCAGAAGCACAGCAGCTCCCCAGTCACTCCGATGGGGTACAGGACAATGAAGGTGGTGTAGCGCAGGAAGACCACGAAGTGGGGCACGACCTTAACGATGTTCAGAGCGTAGTATCCGTATCGGATGATCTCGGTAATGGCCCAGGCGAACAGAGCAATCGGCAGGCCGGGCGACACCTTGCCCGTGGGCGTGGCCATTACCACGCCAACCACAACCATCATGCGGCTGAACACTTGGAACCCAGTGACCACTGGGTTGGACTTGACCAGGCCAAAGGACGCGTTCAGGATCTCCACGAAGGCGGCGTTTTGGAAGATGATCACGGCCAGCCGTGTGTACTCCCACAGCGTCTGCTGTGCCCGGAACTCGGGCCCTTGCAGCAGATAGTAGTTGACCAGCTGCCACAGGATGTAGCTCCAGCCGGCCACCTGTCCGGCGTTGTAGGCGAACAGATAGAGCTTCGTCACCGCAGACGGCTCCTTGGAGGCGCTGGGCTTGCTTGTCTTGACCGCCTTTGCTGACATGTTGGCTGCTTGAACTTTCACCTCCGCCGTCGCTGCTGGTTAACTAATCACAGTCGTTAAACTTATCGCTGTCGCGCGACGATTCCGAAGTCGCTTTCACCTGATTATTATTTGTAGGACCGCCTGGCGAACTCCGCATTAATACCCAGAAACTGAACACCTCGGGAAAACTTGAGGGTTTTTGGTCACACTGTGTGTGAACTTCGAGTTACTGGCTTTTTCCACAGTGGAAAATTATATGGTTTGGGTGTGGATTGCAGGTGGCTAATGTGTGCGGCTATATAGTAAATTTTTTTAATTCGACGTATTCGTAGATATAATTAAGGATAACGTAGTCACAAATATCACAAATTAAGTCAGCTATTATAACAAATTGCAGTAACCTGTTTTTATTTGTTTTTTACTAAAGTCTTATAACATACAAAATAAATCCCGAATTAGAATAAAATTAAGCCATATTTTATACATCTTTAAATACAGTTCGAAATTTATATTCTTTTTCGCACTTTTAGGCCCACTGTACGCCGGCAGCTGATGTTTAACAGCCGAGCGACGGCTGGTTTGCGCGATGAGCTAGAATGCCGGCTAGGATTTCTTATCGCCTGGTAGAAACCGAACCGAAAACCGAACGTGTCTGAAAAAGTCCGCCATCACCACGAGCGGTGCACGTCCCCACCTGCCAGGGCGCGTGTGTGGTGGGGCAAAAATCGTTCCCCAGCTATGGAGCGAATCCGGTATGTGGTTCGCTCAGCCTGCGATTGTCGCCGTTGTCGAATTTCATTGTAGCTTGCCGGCAGTCGTCGGAATTGGAATTGGAACTTCTGTTCCGAATCGCCTAGCACGTGTTCCGGACTGCCGACTCCTTACTCCCGGAGTGGCGGACCATGTGGGCGGAGGCCTGCAACCACGCCTACCGTGCGAATTAATTTGCTGCTGCCCATTTAACGCCAATTACTAACTACTCCCCTTAAAAGCCGACGGGGAGGAACGTAAACCCAGCCAGTCAAATGGAGGGCGGGGGCGGCGGCAGGGCCTTATCAGCTGCGACCGCCTTATCAGGTATCGCTGTTCGGACTCGTCGTCGGACGGGCGGAGCGGCAAATTCAGACAGCAGCGCCCACAAAGGCCGATTGGACAAAAAATCCAAACGAGACCCCGCCAAAAGTGAATTCCCTCTTTTTCACCAGGCGACCAGAAACCGTAGCACGGCTAAATGGCAGCGAATTCGTGCGGCGTTTGTGCAGTCCGCTAGTCGCATGGGTGCGAGCGAGACGACGATAGTGACACGATGGCAGGGGTTTTCAATGTGACTGGTCGTGCCGGTGTGCGTGTGTGTGTGAGCCGGCGGCATGCGTCTGTGTGGGCAGGCAAAGAAATTCGCAAGGCTGACAAATTGCGGCAGTTTAAGGCCATAACTAGTGTGATTATTAAAAGTCTTTAAGCCGAACAAACTCTGCAAACTCAGCACTTCCTCTCTCACTCGCTCTGCCGGTCAAATGGGGGCAGTAGTATTGGCGGCTGTAAGGGCAAAATCGAATCAAAGTGCCTGGTTCAACGACTGGCTGACAGATGGCGCCACCTCTAAGTGGGGGCAATAAAAACCTGCGGGAAAAAGGCAACAAAAACCCAATGCTACACGCCCACAAATGCGAGCCCTGCTGCGCACCTCTGCCTGTCTGCCGTCTCGCTTTCTCTCTTTCCCACTGTGCAACACAAAGCGGAGAAAACGGAGAAAAAACAACAACATTGTTTGTTTGAACGGCAATTTCTAATGCAAACACACTACACTCGCCCCCTTTGCAATCGCTCGAACATTTTGCTCAATTTTGAGCAGTCATTTTGTTTGCTCACATCACAGGCCAACAGAAAACGGAAAATTGCCCCCAAACGCTCAACGCGACCGAGGTTCTACGACTATAACTATACAGCAGTACCAATGCCATTACCCCGTGCGATAAGATGGCGAGTGTGTGCCTCCCCGCCTAGAAACCAAACTGCATGGCGGCGCGACGCGGATCATGTAGAGAGCTCCACAGCCGTCGGCGGAAGTCGGCGGCGGCCCACTCCGGCCGGACATTTTGTTTTGTGCCCGTCATTTTGCTTATTGCACAAATTTGTGCTGGGCCAGCAGCAAACCACAGAAACATCAGCAAACAGCTAAATCTGGGCAAAACTATCGCCTAATGCCGCCGGCCGATTAACTAACGGCAAAGAAGCGAACTAAGAGCGTCCATTGTGGGCGTTCAACGTTTTCCCTCATGCATCGTAACAGGCGACCAGCGTTGGGCGGACGTGAGGTAAAAAGAGCCAACTATACTTTCGTCGCGTGTGTAAGTATGTGTATGCGTGTGTTGCCCCAAGAAAAAAGAAGAAGAAGCAGATGGGGGAAACCTGTTCGCGTGCGTGTGTGTGAGCTGGCAATGCTCCAAGTTCCGAGATTCCGTCCATGCTTCATGCTCCATCCCCTTCGCTGGCGAGACGATGGTCAGCGTGTGGTGGTCAGCTTTTGATGTTTGCCTTGCCTTTTTTCTGCGGCGAGCAACCCTACTGCTCCAAAACGGGGAGCTGCTTAACAGGCGCAAATTTAGTGGATCCAAAATGAGCGGCAAGAGAAATGCCATTTAAATGTTTGTATGCTCAATGAGATTATTACCCCACAATTGGTTATAATATTTAATTTTAATTATTTTGTCTTATTTTCATAAGTGATAATTTAAATTAAATGTAATTTATTTACTAAATATTTAAAACGTTATGTTTATGTTAACCTAATTTATTTTGTGACAAAAGTACTCAATGTAATATTAATTTAATATCAATATGTGGATGTACATACATACATATATAAATAGACGTACAAATACAAAAATAAATAAAATAAATATTGAATATTAAAATTGTATAGTTTTATAGTTAGGAAAATAAAATATTAAATGTCCCTTTAAATGCCGCAAAATCTATAATATTTTACGAATATTACTTGTAACTTAAGCGACTTCAAAAACCCTGAACAACATTAATCTCACCTTGAACTTCGGCAGCTTCATGGCTGTGACCCACCATATGAACGGATAGCCTTGAACTAAATATGCTCCAAACAAAGGGAAAACTGGAGTGACCCTGAGGCTGGCGACGCTCTAAATTACTCCATGCCTGGCCTTTTTGGAACAGTGCCAAGTTGAGTCGAGTTGCTCCACAGCTCGCTCCTTCCCTCGAAGAGCTCCCATCGAAATCCAGCCCCATTCCCGGTCCCATTCTCATTCCCTTTTCCCGTGGAGCCACTGGCCAGTCGACTGGCAGACCACGCCCTGCCCAAGCACAAATAAAATACTTGGAGCTGATTTGCGCCGATGCCGACGATGACGATGACGCCAATGCTGGGGCGGCGTCCACTTGTTGCTTGGTCGTGCGCGCCTGTTCCCGAAACTGGATTTTGGGGCCTGACTGACCGCACTATCGAGCACGGGACGGACAAGCGAGGCGTTGACACCGCCCGTGTACCAATCAACCATCGAACCGTGGACAAACCATCGCCCCAGTGCACCACCAACGATCAACGCGACAGCCACTCCCACTCGGGTGGTGGCCCCACTGCGTTGACTGTGGTTAGTTACCGCCACAATTAGCGAATAACCTTAACCTTAGCTTCCAAAAAAGCTCAAATCACAACCTGTGCTATGAGGCGCCCAAAGATGCCTAGTTGGTGGCCACAGTGCCACCCGAAATACAGCTCCAAGGCGAGGAAAACCCGCCGGCGAGAGTTCATTTAACCCGCCGCAACGCCTCGCCACGCATCGAGTGAATACATCCGAAAGGAGCCCCTCCCCCTCTCCACCACAAGTACCCAAAAAACGAGGGGAACTTGTTTCGGCGCATCTCAATGCCACTTAGACGACGACGACGACTATACGAGTTGCTTATGTCATCGACAGTCGACCAGAAACCCCATCATCGAACACTTCCCCCCTTCCACCGATAGTTCCCGCCCAACAACAGCTCCAACAGTTTGCCAAAATTCGCTTTGACCTACTGATTGCCGAAAAAGTTTGCGAAATTTCGCAAAATTCGCAAAAATCCTTGAGTTTCAAGGTGCGTCCTTCACATGGCAATGGGAACGGCCCCCAAATTACGGTCAAGGCGAGAGCCGAAGGTTGGCAACGGGCGAGGCTAACGAGAACGGGAGCGAGAACGAGATCGAGAGTCGTTGCGTGTCAGCAGAGGTCTCGTTCTGGCAGCGCTCTACTAATAGTCGAGCATATCGTTTTATGTGTTAAGCTTGAGGGAGGAAATTAAATATTTTATATAAATAACGAATTTAAATCATGGTTGTTTTTATGCTTAATTAATAACAATAAAATAATTATGACACTTAAATGTTACTGTACATTTGTTTGATCCATACAAATTAATAATGAATAAGTATTTTAACATTGATGTAAAACGAGAACAAATATAAAAGCAAACTAATTATACTTTCAAATAGCCCTTCCTCTAATGTGTAGGGTGCTCAGAGTGGCAACAACCCCTGTTTAAATTCTCGATACATGGCACGAATTCCGCCTCGCAACAAAGGCGGAGCGAATCAACTGCGGGTTGTGTTGTTGTTGCGCTTCTTTGTTGTTCTTTGTTTTTGTTGCTTGTTTACCCGTGTATATTTGAGTTTGTTCTTGTCGTTACGTTATTTTCTGCCCGCCTAATGAAAATGTTGCTGTTTTTGTTTTTTGTTGTTGATATAATAAAACACGCCGCCTCCGCACTGTTTGTTGTACAAACATAGCCAGCCAAACGACACGCCGCAAGAACAACAATCAGAGAGCCGGAATCGCGCAAGTCGAAGGCGATGTCGACGCGACGTTACGCGACGCGATTTTTGCCGTCGCTGTCAGTCGTGAAGGTGGGTCATTGTGAAATGACAGCGCCGAACCAACCAGGCGCGCATACACGTCCAACCGGCCACTTCGTGCGCAGAGTGAGACAGACGCTGGGGTGGCTGTTATCTGGGGGCGAGTACACTGTTATGCACTATAGTGTCATCTCTGTCTGGCAGCACCCGCCCTCGCTTGCTGGGCGCCGGTGCGCATTTTTGCATCTGAAAGAAACAGGTCGAAGGCAGCTAAACCCGCGAAAACGAGATTAATGTGAATGCCGTGATGTTGCTCGAGGCGAATGCCGAAATCCGCTTGCTACTGCCGCCTGCGAACCGGTGCCTCGATGTCGGAAAATGTCGTGCAAGTGTTCGCTCGCACCGCATTTGTCGCTGCAAGCGCCCGAAAGCGACGTTAAAATTCGAATTTTACTTGCCGTTCTCCGTGGTGGCACAGTAAACGGCATGGTTGTAATCGTATAATTACATGTCAAATGGATGAAAATCTGTTTTTTACCGCAATGTGTGTGTTTAATACATATTATTTTATGTTCTTAAGACCGGAAAGGGTCAGAAATGGCCAAGAATGGCAAATAAGAAGGAATAGCGGCTTGCTTAGAACTCCATTGGGGCCTACACACACACTTAAAGCAGTTCACCTAAAATTGACTCCGAAATTGTTAAGAAATTCGTTGACATGGAACAAGTGTCGAAAAACCTAGGTTGGTGCAATTTCGAGATAGATATTTGTTGAATGTAATATTTAATATTTAAATGTATTAAATTTAAACAAATGGGATTACCTAAATAATTTATAGTGTTAGTTTGAATCGAATTAAGTGTTCGATATAAGGAAGTCAGTTTTTAAATATTGTAAATATTATTTTAATTGAACGATGCAAATTTAGCAAACTATTTTTATACATAGATACAAATTCACATCATAAAAAATATTCGGCTATTTTTTAAACTTATTTTAACAACTTCCTTATCTGTATCTTTATCTTGAAACCCCGAATTTGTTTATATTATTTATCGCATTCGGTATATGGTGAAAAACGTGCGTTGGGATAAAATATCGAGTTCCAGGTCTCGTCCTCGTCATCCCTACCTTGTCGATCCAGCTGCTCCTGGTGTCTCCGCATGTGCCTGTCGCTGTTTTCGTTAGTTGCAAACGGCTCCTGAGTGGGGTTTCTAAGAATTCCCTCAAGATTATCCTCACTTGGGTACCTGGAAAAATGCGGAGGCGGATTCACATGCCTCGACCTATTGCACCTCTGGTTGGAATTCAGGTTGTACTGTGTCCTTAGGAAGTTTAGAAGTTGCCAGCCTTCTGGCCAGGCCAGCAACACGCCCACGCAACTTCTTCCAAAGCCGCGGTAATCGGAGGCGTTAAAAATTAGGTAATAGGCGACGCCCCTTAGCAGGCGACAGTGAAGCATGCGAATGATCCGGTATCGCCACAGTAAGCGGCCCTTTTTAGATGCACCATAGACAATCCAACCGCCAACCAACAGCATCAGGGATACCAAAGTGGGCCGTTCCTCGTACACCTGCTTAAAGTTGGCCTTAAGTGGACAAAGACGAGCAAAGCTGCGTTCTTCGCCCGATGCGAGCACAGCTCCAAAAACCACAGCCACGCCAGCCAAATGGGCACCCAAGGCCGCTGCCGTACAGTAAACCCAGAGCAGCGAATTCGTCAGGAGGGGGCAACATACCCACAAGACAAAGCCAAGTATGAACTGGGCCACGCGCTCTATATCGCAGGAATTTAGCTCCAGGGTGAGCACGAACTCGCTATTCGTGTAGATGCCGTAGCAGGCGTCATTATGAGCACTCAGTGAGATTATCCGATGCCTATTTGTCCCCAATCCCATTGGCTTCCCATCAAAGTCCTCCATGACTTGGTAATGAGCCTGGTGAACTGCTCTTACGGAGTCCGCTTTGTATTGCTTGTAGTCCTCGCCAGCGGGAATCTGGAGGCGCAGGCGACTGCTCTGGAATACGTTCCACATGGACAGCGGTGTGGCTTCCTTGCAAAATACATGCACCCTATTGTGAACGTACAGCATCTGGAGTATCGTTTGGACATCCTGGACATGTGGCTCGTTGGGACGCAAAAACGTTACATCCTTAATGCCGAACGAGGAAGCCGGCAGCAATGGAAAAAGAAAAACAACTAATATTTTAGACCACATTATGTGAGTTGCCTTATTTTTTCAGCTTCAGTTAAGAATGATTTTCCAAAGCTTTTCTAATGACTTCAGTTAAAAAGGATACTAAATTTATTTTACTTTTTACATAAGCTACTACAAGCCAATACAAAAATCTTAGACTTTTCTTTATTCGCTGACACATTGGCATTTGTAACTTGAGCGGCGTAAGAATGTCTTAAGTCGCAGCTAAGACGTTGGGATTATCCTTCTCAGGTATGCACACGCAGCCCCCAAAGTGACATTGGCACCTTTTAATCCGTCTTAATTAGATTCTTTGGGTCGGCTATAAAAGCATTTTGGTGGCACTTGCCGCAGGGCAGGCAAAGGTGAGACAAGTCACGGGGCCGATATGTCGGGCACCAGAGGACACTGAATATTGGAGCAGATAGAGCTAAAAAATGCACCTCAATGGGCCGAGCGGGCCGCAGGCCCTAATGAACGATAGCTCCGGCGCAGATGGATCTGTCTTACCCATGGGACATAGTTATCCTGCGGAGTACCAGCATATGGTGCACGCCCACTGGCGGGGATTTCGGGAAGCACCGATCTACTATCATGCAGGCTTTTACATCGCCTATGTTGTCCTTATGATATCAAGTATTTTCGGAAATGGATTGGTCATCTGGATTTTTTCCACGTAAGAAAAAAGAAAGCTTTTGGGAAATACAAAAATCTAAATTTTTTTTAAATTTTAGGTCTAAATCTCTGCGAACTCCCTCCAACCTGCTGATTCTAAACCTGGCCATTTTCGATCTGTTCATGTGCACCAATATGCCACACTATCTGCTTAACGCCGCCGTTGGCTATATTGTGGGGGGAGATCTCGGCTGCGATATATATGCCCTGAACGGAGGCATTTCTGGAATGGGAGCCTCCATAACAAATGCCTTCATTGCCTTCGATAGGTACAAGACCATATCGAATCCCATTGACGGACGATTGAGTTATGGGCAGATAGTCCTGTGCATCCTCTTCACCTGGCTGTGGGCCACGCCCTTTTCGGTGCTGCCCTTATTTCAGATCTGGGGACGCTATCAGCCAGGTGAGTAAATAGTAAACATAAATTATAGAAAGATTTATTTTAAATACTTTTTTAGAGGGCTTCCTGACCACCTGCTCCTTCGATTATCTGACAAACACGGACGATAACCGGCTGTTTGTGCGTACGATATTCGTGTGGTCCTACGCGATTCCGATGACCATGATCCTGGTTTCCTACTACAAGCTCTTCACCCACGTCCGAACCCACGAGAAGATGCTGGCGGAGCAGGCCAAGAAGATGAATGTCAAGTCGCTGTCTGCCAACGCCAATGCCGACAACATGAGCGTAGAGCTCCGCATAGCCAAGGCGGCTTTGATCATCTACATGCTGTTCGTTCTGGCCTGGACTCCGTACTCCGTGGTGGCGCTAATTGGATGCTTTGGGGAGCAGCACCTTATTACGCCAGTCGTTTCCATGCTGCCCTGCCTGGCCTGCAAGTCGGTATCCTGCCTAGATCCTTGGGTTTACGCCACCAGTCATCCAAAGTACCGACTGGAGTTGGAGCGCCGCCTGCCATGGCTGGGCGTCCGCGAGAAGCAGAACATCTCCGGATCATCTGGCGGTCAGGAGAGTGTGGCCAGTGTCAGCGGCGATACGTTGGCTCTCAGTGTCCAAAATTAAAGAGTATCGTGATGGATTCGTGAAATGGATATGAACATGTATTTATGAGTTGATTAGTTCTAAGATGCAATGAACTGCAAGAGTTCCAAAAAATACAAACCAAAAAAAGCTGGCATTTAAAAATATGTAGATTTATTTTTATATAGGGGAACAGTAGTAGTACATTTAAATTACAGCGACAATTAATTGCAGATTATTTTCGGTCGTGGTTTTCTGATTTACATCTAAAGAAATTATTTAAAATTTTCTATATAACATTTTCATTAAATACAAGGGTTTATTTAGGTATTAAAATATCTTTTCCTAATCATCTCTTCATATTTATGAATATAATAAGCTTTATTTCGGAAATACATATGTATGTTTACATTCTTTGGCAACAGATTTCTCAAATGTTTCAGGCAGCGCTGTGTTTATCTGTGACTATTTCCGTATCTATTAGATACAAACAATTGATGAAGGCAAATCGAAACGACAGCCGCCACCCTCCGCGCACACTCGCGCCATTTCCCATAGGTGGTGGCAGTCGCAGTCCAGTTGCCAGTTGGCAGTCCAAATCCAAGTCCCAGTCCAACCACCGGCGAGGTTGAAGAAGTTGTGCTTCTTTGTTGCTTGCCCGAGTCCAACCAATCCGCGATACCGAGAGCGCGTTTCAATTCAGCGAATGTTCCACACGCAACCAGGCCACCAGAACTGGTAGAAGCGGTTTACAACATTTCTACGCGGCCGTTGAAAGCGATGATTGGCTAGCCCAGCGAGAGGGCGGCGGGCAGTAGCGGGGGCGGCGAATCCAGAGCGAGAGGAGCATAGCAACAATGTTGCAGTTGTGTGTTTCCCACTTACACTTACACACATGCACACCATGACGGCGAATAGACCACGCCGCTACCGGGTGGTGTGAGTGTGGCGCGGCAGCGGCAGAAATGGGGCTTCTTCTTGCTCTTTAAGAAACAACAAACATTTATACTAGGTCTCCAGGAGATTTAGCAGCGCGCCGGGCGGCGAGCGAGCGATTAGATTTTCAAGGGAAACTCAATAGAAACGCCGTTAGAAGCCGTCGCCACAGGTGTGAGCGAGACGAGCGTAGAGAGTAGAGAGGGATTAGAGAGATAGAGAGACGTGCATGCACTCAGCTTCCCTTCTCTTGGTCTGTGATGCTCACTCCGGATAATCCAATTTGCGCCACAATTCGATTCGTTTGTTTGCGACGGGGGCTGTATGCTGTGTGTGTCGTTTTCGACATTCCTCTTATTGTATGCCCGCCGCCGACTTGTTGCATGTAATAATAATAATAACGAACGAAACGGTATCTCGTAGCTGTTTAGTGGATGATTAAACTGAATTTAATCGTTTGCGAACAGGCGCTCAGCGGCACGAAGAAGCCGAGTCGGCCATTACGGCCGCTGCGTTTCTCGCAGTGAAATCCATACGAGTTTAAATTGCCCACAGAATGGCTGCGCTGCATATTGTTGTCTCGCTCCCTCACTCGTTTAAACGCCAATTGAATCCCGGTTGCGAATTTGCTGCTCAGAATAGTTCTCGGTAAGGTGTACTCTCTTATTTTATAAAAAATCAAACTCGATTTAATATGGAAAATCGTAATTTTGTTAAAATTTAAATATATGTACCTATAAAACATGAATAAAAATGAGTAAAAGATTATTTTTTGTAATATTAAATTAATTAACAAGACAACTGGTTTCAAGAATAAATAAAAATAAGAATATTACGCTTTTAAGAGTTTAACTATTGTGTGTAACTAAAATCACTTATGTATGTTATTGAACTTATTTATTTTAATTTGCTAAAATTGAAAATTCATTCTCTGACAGTGGCACCAAATTTTCCACAGAGTACTCACCGAGTCCGTTAATCGGTTATCTCGCTCACACACCCGTTTAAACGTCAATTGAATCCCGGTTGCGAATTTGGTGGTCAACATTGTTCTTTTTTCTTGTTATATTTCTCATATCTAATTTTTTATTTGAACAACATAACATTTGAAAAATTAACTTTTGTTAAAATAGACAACTAAATTAAAAGAGAAGATAAATATTAATGTAAATATGTATATGAAATTAAATTATTTTTAAGATGTTGTGATAAAATTTAAGCAGGCTTTTAGGATCTCGAATTAACGAAAACCACATTTCCTTAACCGTATTAAAGTAGAGTGAATTTTGAAAATTTTTAAAGTTCTTTCTCTCGCAGTTGCATCAAATTTCGCACTGGGTACACACTGTGCCCGTGGACGAAAACTGTCGTCTCGCTTACTCCCATGGCTGACAGATGGCAGCTGAGAGACGCTGTCTCCCGGCATTAATCGTCTTTCTATGATTTTGGCAATCCTAATAATGCCAATTCATGGGGTGGGCGCCTGTTAACTAGCAGCAGGCTTACAGCATTACCATGACGGAAATCGATAACGGATGGCGACGCAAAGTCAGCACAGCAGCACCCACTCGTGCAAGGCCAGGTTTCGGCCGCTCCTGCGGCTCTGTTAACATTTGAACGTTAAAAATTCGATTTTATAGAATTCCAGCAACGCCCCGAGAGCGAGAGGGATGACGACGACGCGACGATGGCGTGCCGAAAAAGAGCTAATTACGAGACACCAACACAGAGACAAGCAGGCGGTAACAGCGAGCGGGGCGGCGCTAACAGCCGAGCTGCTACACATTCTGCGCTCCTCTTAGTTATTATGTCAGATCTGCAATGTGCGACTATAAAATACGTATGCCCGAATCGCGGCCGGCGAGAATTTATTGGCTCGTCGCCCCCGGCTCGGGGGTGTGAGTTATAAAATTGATGGCATAAACGTCTCGAATTTATAAACAGCGCACCCGCACATTGCCTCGCATTTGCTCAGCGCCTGTTGCCATTTTTCGAGTGTATGGTAACATTTTGAAGTCATTCGATGCGCCACAGAGTGCGCTGCCGCTGCCCCACCGATTGCTGCGGGGAGAGTGGATTTTGTCCGCTGCCACCCACTGCCTCTGCTGCTGGCCTGGTGGGAATTTTCGGTTGTATGTTGGTAACATTTTGCCGTCTCAAAAATGCTCGGACACACCGATGGCAGCTCTGGCAACGCCTGTCGCGCCATCTCGCTCACATCCGCCGGCATGTTGGAATTTTGGGGCGGCATTCCCGACCGCATATTTCGGAATCTCAAAACGGCGGCATTCCACGTTAGGGTTGTCAGACCACCGGACGGGATCGAGGCGCTACAGGTGGCCGCGGCGCTGACTGCCGCGCGGCAACCCTGGCCGAGCGTTGCGTTCCACGGCCACTGTGCCGCATTCCGCGCATAACGAAGCCGTCTGCTTTCAGGTCTGCTTGCCTGTTCGGGCAGCTGAGTGAAATTTCATGCAGCGCGATTCTCACAAATTTCGAATTCCCCACATATTTTCATGCCTGTCGTGCCGCCGGCTTTTGTTCGTGTTATTGTTATTGTCGTGTATATTTTCTCACTGCTCGTGACTGTGACGTTGTTATCCGACGGTTAGTCTGCTGCTTGACTCTCTGATAGCCCCCGCATTATCACTGGGATGTGTGTTGGATGGGTGTTGACCTTGGAGTGGGGGTTCACGAACGTGATTTCTTGCATATTATAAATTTCATAATTTCCCTTGCAGATTACGAGGTAATTTGATTTCGACTGTCGGATAAAAATAAGGGGGTTTTGTGTTAAAATAAATAGGAATTTAGTTAAATTAGTATTACAAAATGTATTTATTAAATTGGCATAAAATGGCAAAAGACATAGGAATCTATATAACCTTATTTTTGCTTCAAAATATTAGTATTTTAATAATGAATAAATTATTGTGAATAAAAATAAATCCAACACTTGAGTATGCATTTTTAAATTAAGCGAATCCTTTCAATAAGTAACGTAGTTCTTAGTAAAAAAATAAACAAATAACTAGTAAAATATTAAATAAAATCTTTTAAATATTTCCAATTCAATAACATTGATTAACTGTTAGAAGTAAGGACAAGTCCCCTATCTTCCTGCCTACAAGCGCTGCCTGGACAATAAGCGATGACAATATAATACCAAGAGTCTGCAGGTAGTCCAACCAACTAGTTTTGTTCCAGTCGATGCCTGGGAAAGGGAAAGGGCGGTGGTGGGGCAGAGGGGAGTGCCCGTGCCCTGCTCCCCCTCATCACCTCATTATTCCCTGCGCAGTTTACGCACTGGCGAGGCGACTCCTTAAATTCAAGGTGACTTGGTTGGTTTGTGCTCCTCCACCAAAGTGGATCACACAGTACCAGCTCCAGAGGCAGGCACCTGGCTGGGCACCCACCGCCACCTCCCAGTGGGTGGGTGCGGTGGCCTGGAGATTGAAGTGCCCGGTGCCGCTGGAGTTAGACGCACTATTGTCCTCTGCAAATCCTCATTGTAACAAGCGCCCAGAATCATTGTCTTACGCATACGTCGTCGACCTGACTCCAGACTTCGAAGAGTGCAGCAGCAGCAGCAGCAGCAACAGCACAACAAAAATGCCAATGCAAAAAAGTTGCCATAAAGAGACGACAACGTCTCCATCCCCATCTCCACATCGCCTGGCCTCGGCATTGGCATCGCCCAAAAATAAATGCAACGCCTCCGAATGGCCAATCTCCCCATATACCCTTGCATCTCTCTCGCGCCCTGGCGATCTTCATCTCCAGCCGGCGGCTGCAACGTCGCTTCTGCCGTTTCTCCAGCTCCAGCTGCTGTGCAGTTTTTGCTGCTGCTCCCAGCAAGTTCATTGTCCCAGCTCAAGGCGATGCGCAAAAGGAAATCGAGAAAAGGCACACAGCAACGCATTCTGATTGCGTCCAGCAAACTGGTTCTCGACTGCGATCGCAGGTCTTATTAATCAGGAAGTGAGAATGAATCATGTCTACAGGGCACATGGCAGCTGCCCTACGTCCCAGATACCCATTAACAAGGTTGTGTTTAGTTCTTTCCAAGAGAAATATTTTAAATAAATATTTGTAAAGGTTGAATCAGAGAAAAAAGGCAATAAATAATTATTAATTTATTTTGTATCTTTAAAATTGACTTTTAAATTTGTATTTTAGTTTAATGTTAATAATCCAACAACAATTGACATAAATATTAAATCTGTTTAAATCGGTTCCAAAAAGAGCTAAAAATATATAATTTTCATGTAATAGAAACCCAAATCTTTAGGAAAACACAGTAGTATCGTAATTGTTATATTTTATTTGTATATTTCCTAAGAAATACTTTACCACTTTCCAGCTTAAGCAATTTTAATTGTAAATAGACTTTGTTGTTTGTGCTTACATACTAGATCTATACATACATAAATTGTTTATCTGGAATGCTTATTTGGTATAATGTTTTCGAGTATAAGGAATAATTTCTATAAGATTGAAGAACGTCGCTGTGGAACTGCCTCCGACTGACAATGTGCAAAGGAATATAAATATTTAATTAGCACTTTACTCAAAAATTTAATTGATTCAGTCGCTGGTAGGTTTTTTTTTTTTCGTAGCGACGTTCAACCTGTGTCAGAGATGTGTTTTAAAATAATATTTGGTGCCATTTGGATATACAAAGTAAACTAAAGAAGAGGCGCCACAGAAATCGCTGTGAATTCAAAACGTATAATATTTTTATAGAACATTTTAGAACAACGATTTTGGAGGCACCCCCTGTTATTATTATGGTATACACACGCGTATGTTGATAGCTTCTAACAGAGCAGCGCAATGTGACCGCTCTCGTTGCCGGCAAGGAAGGCCCGATTTAAAGGAAGGACGGCCAGCGAGGTTAGCACGCCGCGGAAGGTCTCCGAACGCAGCTTGGTGATCGTGTTGAAGGCATGGGAATGGGCCACATCCGCATAGACGCCCACCCGGTTGCCGGTGGTGGCGTAGACCAAGGAAGAGCCCACGCTCTGCAGAAAATGAGCGGGTTCCGGCGGAGGCCTAAACGAAAAAATAATTTAAAAATGCAATGTAAAGTTTATCCAGATCAAAACTTCAGTCAAACTCACTTGAGCTGGTAGTGCATAATGCCATCCAGGGCATGCCAAACGGCCAGGGAATGATCCAATGCGGAGCTCACCAGGAACTGATCACTCGGCGCCGTCAGCTGCAGCAGATCGCACTCCATTGGACGCCAGGAGTTGATCACCATGCCGGTACGTGTGTCCAGCTGGACTATACAGCCGGAGGAGAGTCCAGCCGCCAGCCAATTGCCAGAGGGAGCCACCGCCAGACAGCGCACAGTGGCATTGGGCAGAGCAGCATTGCACACCCGCCACTCGTTGACATACTCCATGCTCCTGGCATCGATCATCTTCACCGTGGACTCGGCTGTGCCGGCCACAACCAGCGGGGAATGCGAAGGCAGGCATTTGACCACGGTCACAGCACTGTGTCGCGGCGCATCCAGTATGCCTAATGGACGCCCGATAAACGGATCCCACAGGTGTACTCCCGAATCGCAGGACACCACATAGCGGAGGGACTCCAGGAAGCTGAGCGAATTGATGGACTTCTTGTGCGTCGTATAGGTGAACTGGCAGGCGCTAGTCTTTCGGCCATCTCCCTCGCTGCGCAGCGACCACAGCTTGACAGTTTTGTCCTTGGACGCGGACACGAAGCTGTTCTCGTTGTCCAGGGCGTAGATGGCTCTCACGGAGTTGGTGTGGCCCACAAAGGACTGCAGTCGTATCTGCTTGAGATTGAGCGCCTGGTTGTCCTTCTCGCTGCGCGTAGTCTCGTTGCGCCAGTAGGCAAGCCAGTTGCCCTTCAAGTGCCGGGTGCTGGGCATCTGGTCCAGCTTGTAGGCCACCATGTCGAGCAGCTCCACATTGCTGCGGGCCTGGACCTGCAGGCGATTGCCCACGATCTGGGTGCCAAAACTGTTGGCGGCCAGTTCGCAGGTGGCATCCACCGAATCCACATCCTGCCCGGAACTTACACTGGTAGATAGTTGGGCTTTGCTCTCACCATTTCCACTGGGCTGTTCGTGTTCGTGGCACAGGGTCAGCACGAGTTCCAGATTGGTCAGCGCCCTCTTCATGTTGGCTTCGCCCAGGAAGCGCAAGAATGTGAGATAGGCAGTGTGCGCCAACTCGGGACCAAAGACATCTCTTAACTCCTCCATAGCCCGTTCCGGCTGCGTAGCTCCTCCGCCGCCGCCCGTCAGCGAAAGATTAGCCAGATCGGCGGCAAAATCATTGGGCAGTCCGAAGGCCTTGTTGAAGATCAGAAAGAAGGGACAGAGCAGCGACTGGCAGAGATGCTCCCGCGTCATATCCGATCCGAGGCGAACACTCAGAGCATAGATCGCGTCCAGAAACTTGCGCGCTAGCAGTGACCGCCCCAGATAGCCACTGGGCATCTGGAGATTCGTTGAGCTCAGCAGACGCAGAATTGGCAGCAGAATGGCGTCCAGCAGGATGTGCTGCAGGTGCTCCATGATGCTGGCATCGGTCAGACACGGCACCATGTACTTGAGCAGCTGCAGCGAACTGATGATGGCGCCCTCCAGGCTGCCAGTGATCCGCTTAGAGCAGAGTGCAATCAGCTCGCTGATGTGTGGGAAGTACTGTAGCAGGAGGAAGCTTTCGCCGTAGAGAGCTGGAAAGGAAGAATGGTGTCACAAGGATAGAGGGAAGAGCTTTCCAGAAGTTGCCCTACTCACCCGCTATGGACATGAGACACTCCAGAACGCGAGCCGCACTTCGATCGCCCGCCACCCTTGCGTTTGCTATGCTGAAATAGTTGAGATTGGCCGCCTCCGGGGAGGAGCTAAAGTGGCCATCGTCCACCTCGGGCAAGAGATTCTCCTGGCCCACGTAGCACAGCGAGAGCAGCTTCAGCAGATTCCTGGTTATATAGCGAGAGGTCAGCACCGGGCCCAGACGATGCGAGAGCCACACCAGACTCTCGGCGCTCATCTCGCTGATGCGGTTGTTCTGGACGGCCTTTGCTTCCGAGAGGCGCGAGATCACCGATGCCTGCAGAGAGTCGGTGGACTCCGGTTCGGTCTCCAACGCAGACGACGTCGTTGTTGTAGCAGTTACCTGCTCCTCCACCGCCTGACTGATCAGGTCGAAGCTATCCACGCTCTTCCGGGAACCAATGTCGCAGTCAATGGCGCTTAGCTGGAAGCTGCGACGAATGCCACCGGTTGCAGTGGGACACAATGGGATCTCGATGGTGGGGGAGCGTGGCCCCAGCGGAGGGGGTATCAGGGTAGGCGGCGTTTGGGAGAGCTTATCGGGGGATATTCTGGCGCCGTAAATAAGTTCATTGATCACCAGTTTATCCGGCGATCCGTCCGATTCCCGAGCCTCCTCCGCACTGGCCGCACTGGTGTTGCTCGGCCGCATGTCGAAGGAGTCAATGGACTTGCTCTCGTGACTGGACACGCGGTCCTGATCCTCCTCGAACGTAAACAGCTCCTCGATGTCCGGTTTTGTTGGTTGGTCGTCGACCTCCTCCTCCGCTGCGGCAAAGTTGAGATTCTTGCTGGTCCGCCTGCTGCCGCCACTGTGGTAGTGGTAGCCGTTCCCCTGCTCTGGCTCCTTGTAGCCACCCACAGCCTCGATGAGCGGGGCTATGAAGTGCTGCAGGAAGCAGCGGAGGCCAAAGCGCACGATCAGGCGGAGCAGGAAGCTGTGGTGATACAGCTTCACCGATTTTCGCGATTTGAACGAACTGCTCGCCGAGAATCTCAAGTGACCGCCGCTGTTATTGACGCCGCCATCCTCCGCAGAGCTGCCGACTCCCTCAACGTCGTAGAGCTTGAGCAGCGGCTGGAGCAGATGCTGTTGGGTCTGGACCACGCCCAGGGCCTGGGCCATGGGGTCGAACAAGTTCCAGGCGGTCAAAATGGAAGTTCGTTCGTCGCGCAGCAGATCGATGATGTGCGGCAGGAGCAGCTCCACCGGCGTGAACTGTTCATAGGCAAAGGCAACGGGTTCGAGCAGCCGCCGGATATGAGCACAGCAGGACATTACCTTGCACTCGGCTATCTTTCGCTCGAATATCACCCGCTGTCGGTCCATCTCCGTGTACCGGGCACACTCCCGGCCGCCCCTGCAACTGAAGTGGGTTTGCAGCTCCAGGAGCACCGCGTTCGCCTCGAAGGCGTGCATAGATCGCACCAAAGCATACACAGCTATATAGTGGCTGGGAAAGGGGAGCAGCAGATTGGCAAACATGGGCTCCACCAGCTGTGCGGGATTCGGAGGCTGGGGCAGACCCTGATCCCCGTCGCCGGACTCCTCCAGTTGCAGCAGCAAACGAACCACGCGGCGCACTAGTTTCGGCAGCTCCTGGCGATGCATCCGGGCCACCGTGCGACACGCGGAAAGGCGTGCCTCAAAGCTGGCACTCAGGCCATTGCCCATTAGGAGGGGACGCAGGCGCTGCATGGCAAAGAGCTCCACGATGAGGCAGCCCAAGACCTGCAGATCCCGCTCCCTCCTGGCACTCAACAGGTGCTGCAGGCAACTCCTTTTCTCCTCCCGCAACAGATTTTTCGACTTGGCGGGCATCTCCTCTCCGCTGGCGGCGAATAGTTGATTAGTAAACGAGTGATCCGCCGAGTTCTGTTCGAAGAGGAGGTCGCTGCTGATCATCTTCTCTTCGGGATTGGCGGTCGCCCGCTGTTGCGGAAAGGTGCGCGCGTAGAACGCCTCCAGGGTCTCTAGATTCTGGAGCAACAGCGTCGGATTGTAGTTCTCCGGCAGCTCAATGAAGTTGGTGACCGGATAAAAGTTGGCCGTACTGCTGTGCACTGATCCGTTTGATCCTTTATCCTCACCGAGCCGGACAGAGAGGTGGGAGGATGATCCGGCACCCATCTCGGTGTGCAGATTTTCCGTACTCTTGGCCAAACGTTTCAAGGGACTGGCGTATAGTTGACTTAGCCGGGGAGCTGTCTTGTTGAACCAGGGTGTGGCATAGCGTCGCGGTGGATGGGCCTGGGCGAACAGCTGGACAATGCCGCGCTGGCTGAGATTCCGGTGCTGATCCACCAGCGTTAGGCAGACGTTCTTCGACTTCACCGCCGCCTTGCCACTCAGTTTGTAGCCAAAGTTGAGATCTATCCAGTGATGCAGTCGCTCGCTGACATACTGCGACTCCAGCGCCTCGCGGTGCTTGCAGATAAAGTCCTCCGGGCAGGTGGCCCAGGCGGGCAACTCCAGATCCGGCAGATCCTCGTGAATGCTCTTGAAGATCATGGGATCCGAGTAAAACTCAGGTATGCACTCGTCCGGCGTCCACTCCTGCAGGCGCTGAATGGACACCGGATACTCCGCCGGCACCCAAATAGGGCGCACATGGGCGCACAGGATGCTCTGGGGCGTTCTCCTTGCCATATACACGAAGTAGGTGATCTCAGAGAGAAAGTCGGAGACGTGGTGGGGCGCCTGATCGCCCAGGGTCTGAAAGCCGCCTTCTCCAGCTCCATGCTGGCTGGCATGGGCGTACATGAGATCAAGATGGACGTCGCCTTTGTTCAGGCGATACTTGCTCTTGGTCAAGTCCCGCCAGTTGGCCCCGCCGCGTCCACTGAAGTCGGTCACCCAGGGCATTATGTGGTGATGGGCAGCATTGGTCAGACTCCGGCCGCAAGCATTGTTCAGGATGGTCAGGTAGTCGAAGTTGGACAGCTGGCCACTGCACCACATCTCTGCGTACTCGCGCAGGTTGAAGTGGGCGGGATCGTAGGCTAGCCGCAGGTCGAACATGGTGCTGCTGGAGGGCAGGCGCTGCTGTCGCGAATCCCTCGCCAAATCCCCCGTCACTTCTTCGCTGGCCAGCGGTGTCAGTGGCGACATGTCGCCGCCGCCTTCCGCTGCTGGATCCTCCTCTAGAAGGTTGCACTGGAGTCGGGGTAGTATCTGCAGCCAGAGATTTTCACGCATCACAATGTGCTGCAGCCGCAGGTCGCCCAGGAAGAGGCCCTGCGCCTGGAGGTGCTTGGCCAGCTGCAGGATCTGGTAGATCACGAACAGTGTCTTGTTGTAGCCTCTTCCCAGCAGCGCTGGACTGAAGGTGATGCAATCGTAGAGGCTGCACTCCAGAGCCGGCGGATAGAAGAAGACGCTGAAGTGCGTGGATGACTCGATGGCCACCAGTGCGGGCAAGATGTTGGCGTGGCAGCTGCCCGATAAGTCAGCTACCTGGGGAATGCTTGTGGGGGAGTCGCCGCGATCCGCCTGGCAGTGCAGCACGGGACAGTGGTAGACGCGTTGAATGAGCTCCTTGAGGACGACATCATGTGGTTGCAGCTGCCCCTGGCCGGGATGTGGCTTCGCTAGCGGCGCTGATGGAGCGGCTCTGCACAGTTTGACATGGGCACCATTGTACCGCCTGTAGGCCTCCTCCCACAGCTGCCTGAAGTTGTTGTGCGCCACAAAGGACACTGCCTGCGAGTAGGAAAGGGGCAAATCCTGACTGGAACCTTCTCCAGGGATCCTGGGCAGGGGATATACCCTGCGCTGCGGCTGCTTGCGATACGTCTGCACCACTATCCGAGTCCAAGGATGCTCCAGCTGCCCGGTGGGATGTGCCCGTCGATCCAATAGCGGCCAGCTGGGAAAGTGAGTCAGCCGACGGTGGCGTTCCAGGGACTGCAGCCAGGCCTTGTCGCAGATCAACTGGAATCTACCCTCGCCCACGCCCGCCTCGCACACATGCTGCGGGTCCACACCGATCTCTGGCCAAATCTGCTCGCTGTCACCCATTATATCCATGGAGTTTTCCAACTGAAGACACTTGGTTCAATTGCTGCTTCTCTGCTGCCAGCTGCCTGCCGCCGTGGTCCGCTCACATTTTTCGACTGGGCGGGGTTCGGTTTGCGTCCGCCATGGGTTCTAGTGGCCTTAGCTTCGCTTTGTTGAGTATTTTAAGGATCTTCTCTTATCTTATCAAAGAAACGCTTCTTCTGCGTGTTTTTTTCGCGAACATTACACAGGGCAGCAATCAGCTGTTTTTATCGATAGCCAAGAGCAGTGATGCATTTTGGTCTTCTTTTTTGGCTATATTTTGAATAAACCTATGTAATTATGCTATTATTACGGTCAGCCTTTTATTTAATTAATTATATTAATATACAAATTATTATCATTTTAATAAAAGATAAACATAATTTAAAGAAGCGTTTTATTTTAATATATCAAACGATTTTTGTTTGAGTAAATAGCTGTAAAATCGCTATTTAAACTGTTACCAAACGCGACACCTATAGTGTAAAATGAATGTAAGATGTTTGTAATTATACATGTAGAACATTCAAATACTTATGTAAACTTTAAATTTCAGGACATGCCAATTTCACTAAGTTTTTATTTCATTTATTATTTATTATATTTGAATATATATACTTTAATATAAATTAAAATAATATCAATAAAACCTCACGATTACAATTTGGTCAGAATACTGATAAAAAATGTATTGTTTTCTTA
>JAEIIJ010016673.1:0-51621 GCA_018904815.1 Drosophila ogumai | reverse complement strand
CGAACAAAACAACGTTTTCCGAATTGAATTTAGTGCATTTTTGGCTGAGTTATGAATTATGGAAAATTCGATTTTTCACCAAAAATGAAAATATGGCCATTTTCGCAAAAAAACATAAGGGGTATCATCATTAAAATCGTCAAAATCTGAAAAAAATTAAAGTTAATATAAACAAAAACTAAGTATGCAGATTTATTAACCTTACATAAACTAATACAAAAACTGTTTCCGAATGGAATTAAATGCATTTTTGGCTTTGTTATCTAGAGCTACCAGCCAGCCACCAGCCAGCCATCAGCCAGCTGTCTAGTTTTTAATGGCAATTGCTACAAGTTCTTGAACAGCCACCAGCCTGTCCAGTTTCTTAATAGCAATCACTACCAGTTCTTGAACAGGGACATTTCATCCCCATTCTCATTCTCACCGTAGCCTATCGATAACCCCTTGGCATAGTGGGCAGCAGGGCGCATGACTGCGGTGTGTTTTGACGTCACTAGGACGTCAAGGACACAACAAACCCCTCAAACCCCAGCTGGGATGCAACAAACAGAATAAGCTGAAAACATTAAAGCGTTAAAGTCCAGCAATGAAGTTAACCCTGCGACGGTACTCCTGGGTGCTGATGTTCCAGTTTGCTCTCCTGGGAGTGGACTTGTTCTGCAACGCCTTTGGACCTTCCCTGGCGAAGAATCGCCTGCAGACCGCTATTTTCTTCTTTGTGTGAGTAGCCGAGGAGAGTCGCTCGGGGAGTTTCATTGATCGAGCTCCAACTTCCCATTGTAGCACCCAGGACGTCCTCATCATTGCGGAATATCTGTTGTTCGCTCTGGCCCTGCATTCCACCTGCGTGTACCAGGTGGGCGCTTCGCACATTATCCTGCGCCATTGCAAGCTCTTTCTGGCCAGCATAACCATATATTTCCTGCTGTGCGCATCCCAGCACTTTTGGATTGTGTACCAGTACAGCCAGCCGCCCGATGTCGATGATGGCCACCAGTGGCCACTGGGTCTCATTGCTTTATCCGTAAGCCAACGCATCAGTAAGTTCCTATAATGACTGGTCATGTGAAAAACGATTTTTTTAATGCATCTTCGTTTTTCCACAGTGTCGGTTTTCTATTATTACAGCTCCAAGTCGACCGCCCTGACCATGGCGGACCCTCGATTTAAGGAGGAGCATCTGGACTGGATTGCGGAGCAGTTGGGCAATAAGTAATTTATGTCACAAAATATATATTTATGCACAAAGCACATGTAATAAATGTAAATAAAGCTCAGATAGTTATTGAAAAGGCTAAATATGTGTTTCAAAAATTTATTATGGCGAAACGTCTTAAGTTTGGTTAATGAATCAAAAACCATATAATAACACAACATTTTAATAGTTTTTGATACATTTTATATTAAAAAGTATTTAGAGGTAAAGCAGTTATAGGGAGTCTCCCGAGTCGCCTCCAAAAAAAGTTGGTTTGCGGTGTACATCCTAACTGTCCACAAAATCATCCGATTTACAAAAATTATACCTCATTCGGTAAAGGATAAGTTTCCCGAGGTATTAACAAAGCGTTTTTATTTTTAAAATTTTTTTCCCGATTTTTTATCAAAATTTGAAGTCAAAACCCCGATTTTTGACTCAAAAAAGTAGTTAATTTGTTAAATAAAAATTATAATAAGAATATTATGTAAAATATTCTGTAAAAGTTTCAAATCGATCATAACAAAATGGACGAAGTTATTATTCTTTAATTCTTTTTGGAGGGCATTTGGAGGATTTTTTACAACTCCTATACCTCTAATTATTTATCAATATTTAACCACATTTGTACATCATTTCAATTTGTAAATATTGCAGAGGCTTTAATAATTAATAACCATCATTATTGTACATTACATTCATTAATACATATATACACTTGTTTCGTAGTAAGCACCATGTCTCATACATTAGCCTATAAAACAATGGGATAAAGCTTATCGGATGTAGATAACATAGTCCATTCAAAAGGATGGCGCAGGGATCTAGCCTAGAGTTGGTCCCTTCTTGGCTACGTGCCCGAGTAGCTGAATGGCACACCAAAGAGCTTCTCCCAGCCCTGGCCAATGGCATTGAAGCAGCGTTCGGCGTTGTCATGGGTTTCGAAGTCCAACTGCCAGATCTCGCATTTATTTTCCGTATCGTCAATAAAGTTGATAAGATACTTTTCGTCCGTGGCAGGCTCCACGTCGACCAAATTGCTCATGGGCTGGCTGAGACTTAGTTCGGGTATGGCCTTCTCCGGTGTATCCTCTGAAAGCCAACCGAATTTACCATTCCCTGAGAGGAACAAATGCGACTCTGTGATGAGAAGTAAGCAGGGCACAAAGCTCTTTTTCTCCTGGTCACAGCTCCACTGGCAGCTCGGCAGCAAGGCACACATTACTAGGGGCTCTCCGAAGGCCACAGATTGCAACTGATTGGGAGGAAGATTGATCTTCAGCTGGGTCTGCGGTGGTAGAGGGTTTTCTAGAAAAAAAAATAAAAGTTAAGATTAATTTTGAACCAAATTTTAAGATTTTAAATGTTTTCGTAGAACCTAAACTTACCTTGCAAGTTAAGAAGCAGGCTTTCTGTTCTTAGCATGTCGTGCAGAAACAACGCAAAGACTCCCCAATCTTTCAGGGCAAAGGACAAACCCATTTTCCAAGGCAGCAGCTCAATGGCCATTAGCCGATCCAAGGGCACACACACCACCTGCTTTAGCCACTTGGACACATCGTCTTGGGGCAGTGCAAAGGCCTCCATGAGGTATAATTTACTGGTGGACACCACCACAATCCCTTCTCCAATAACCTTGGTCAACTCGTTGTAGATGTAGCCCTTGGCCAGCCAGGCAAAGTGCTCGCCTTGCTCCTTGAACTTGCTTTGATAAAAGTAGAGCTTCAAGCGATGATCTATCTCGCTGAAGTTCCTATAGTTGAATTTGTAGGGCTGAGTGGCTTCTGCTGAATCAGTCAGCTTCTTGGAGCTGGACATCAGTAGATTCGTTGATTGGAAGACGGATTTGAGGCCCGAGAGGCTGCCATTGGAGGCGGATTCAGGAGAAGCCTCAGTGAGCTGCTTGTCCTTGCTCTGCTGCTCGTAGCTGGTGCATATGCTGTCCGTCACGGAGCCCGAGGAGCTGCTCTCTGTCAACTGAATGTGGGCCACAGCGGGTGCCGAAGTAGCCGGCGCTGCTGCGGGTGCCTGCTCCGCCCTTAGTTGTCCAAACTCTCGCTCGATGAAGCTCTGCGAATGCTCAGTAGCATCCGACTGAGGTTCCATGGAGGTCTTGCGGCTGGCACTTTGCACACAGTTGGCATCCAGAACCTCTATGCTGGACTGGCTCGGATTGGAGATAATGTCCACATCGCTCTCGTTGGCCCGAAACTCCAGATCGCGATCGGTGTTTGAGCTGCCCACCACCGACTGGTTGGAGTCGAAGGAGCTCTGCGAGTTGCTTATTTTCGAGCACGAACTGCTCTCGTTCAAGGAGTTGGCGGAGCCTGGGGTGGGGGAAGAAGAGGTTAATGTCGTTTATTTATTTTATTTTTTTAAATTAATTTTTAATGGAAGCAGCATTGCTTAGAATTTTTTTTAGTTCCAAACCAAATTTTTAAAATTTTATATATTCTCATAAATTCCTTATTCAAAATTTCATTATTTCCGCAATTATAATTTTTAGTTAGCCTGCTGCTTCCCATAACCAAAAACAAAAGGCCAAAAGCAAATTGTTTGTTAGGAAAGTAAAATTATATACTAATTGGCATATTAACTTCTTATTGCGGTCCTACGCTTGGGTGTATTTTTAGCGTTTGATACCCTGCTTTGGCTGGCCACTAAAGGGTGTTAATTAATTGATTATATTACAACCATTTTTTTTTTTTTTGTTATTGTTTCCGGTTGGTGGGTGAGAGAAAAGTACAAGGGAACAATGTAAATATACAGAAGTTAGATTTGGTATTTGCCATTTCACGATTTGTGTTTGCATGCAAAAGAAAGAAGAAATAAATACAAATTAAATAAACTTAAAAGTATTAAAGTGCTGTAACTGTAAACCATAAACTTGGCACTACAAAATAAAAGTGTTTGCAATTAAAAAAGAGAGTGTCCAAAGACTTGCCAATGCTGTTGTTATCCTCCTTGTTGGCCGCCACCACAGGCTGCTGCCTCACTTCCACCTCTTCCACAATCAAAGCTGGCGATATTTTTGGTTCCGATGCCACTTCCAGCGAGGCTTTATCCAAGGATGTGGACAAGTCCGTGACCTCAGCCACATAGACGCTGCGGCAGTCGGGACATCTTAAGTCTACGCAATGAATCAAGGTTTTAAAATGTAAACAAAACATAGCCATAATAGGCATACCCTCCGTTTTATAGCGCTTGCTCTTCTGCTCAATGGTAAACTGAATTAGACAATTCACACAGCGATATATGGTTATATTCATTTCGGTGAGATCGCGCTGAGCGAGAATGTCGCGCAGTTTCTTTTCCAGTTCCTGGCACAACGTATTCTCCACACAATATATGCGCTCCTGTTTATCCTTTCGCATAGTGTCGAAGTTAATTCGCAAAGTATTCGCTTTCAAGCCCTCACATGATTCCAGTATTTTCAGACTCCATTTGGTTTTGGTCCTAAACAAAGGTATTGGTTAGAAAAATATTTATATTATATTTTTTTATTAGATTTTTAATCACATGGAAAAGCCGGATATAAAAACGAATTATATTATAGTCCCGTTTTTTCCACTTACCGTTCGCTTAAGGTATCCTTTTCCCGTATAAAATTCGAGGATATGGTGAGGAACAAGGCGTCGCTGGGCTTTTGCTCATGATAGACGATGTAAGTCTCCTCGTCGGGCTCCGCCTCAGATACTGCAAAACATAATAGTAAATATTACATTCAGCTTAAAAAGAGACCCCTAATGTCTTACCTGGATCTTCATCCTCGGCATTATTCGAGCTGCTTGCATACAGATTTAAAAACTTGGTGTGCTTGTCAAGCAGTGGCTCCTCCTTCGCCATTGGCAGAGGTTCAACAGAGCTATTTTCAGTGCTCTCATACTTAGTCTCGTCACCCTCGTCGCAGGTCTCGTAAAAGGTTTTCTCCGCAGACTCCCCAGCTTCCTCATCCGATTTTATGGGCGTCAGGGTATTGTCGACTTGATTTGTATTTGTCGGCGTGGAGCTTAAAATCCCCGCCGGCGGTGAGGTGGAAAGTTCACTGAAGAATTCGTTAAACTGCTGGCGTGCCTCTCTGCGCTCCTCCTCGGTGGGTTCGATGCCCAGCATTAGTTCAGCTTTGCCGGTCTTTAGCCACTCGTTGCCGTATGTGAGACGCAGCGTTTCGATTTTTTTCTTCGTTTCCAAGTGGGAGGAATCGGTTGTAATCTCGGGCCTGATGGCCGCGACTTGAGGCTTGGGAACAATAACATCGCCGGGCTCTTCGGACTGCTCCTCTATTTCGACTGTCCTAATGCGACTTGAGCTTTTTCTGCTGATCTGCGAGGTGTCCATGGCCTCCGACTGCTCCGCCTCCGAGGAGTAATCCTTGCCCCTAATCGAGATGGAACGCTGAGAGCCGAAACTGGAGAACTGGGAGCCATCGCTGGTGTTAATGGAGGCACTGGAACTGTTGATGGATACGGAGCTGCTCCTGGGCAGTCGATGATTATTGAGCGAGCCAATGTAGCGCCACTTCTGGCTGCCGGTCAGGCTCCTCTCCGCCTTTGATAGTGGCTCAAAGTCCAGTATAAACTTGACTGAGGCGCAGTTCTTGTTTAGATACTGGGCCGTCGCTTGCCGATGCTTAGGGTTGCAGGCCATTGGATTTCCCTGAAGGTTCAGTATGGTCAGCGTGACCACGGCGCTCAGTGGCAGCAGCTGCGAGTGCTCCAGCAGGCAGTTGTCCGACAAATCCAGATGGTTCAAGGCATCCAGCTTGGCCACATCCAGCAGCTCCTCCACATAGTTGTTGCTGATGTTCAGCAGCTGCAGCCGCTTGCAGGCTTCCATGTGGAACTGCGGCACATGCGTGAGGCAGTTGTAGCTTATGTCCAGGGTCTTCAGATGGGGCAGCCACTTGATGGCGGCCACGCTGGTCAGCTTGTTGTGCCTCAGACTCAGATGCTGCAGGTGCTGGGCAAACTCCAAGGCCGTGTCTACGCTGCGCAGGCTGTTGTAGCTGAAATCAGCGGATTGCAACTCGTTCCACACGAAGCCATTGGAGTTGTCACCGCCGCAGCGCGTGATTATGTCGTCCACACTGGTCAAGCTCTTGATGCAGATCAAATGCTGCAGCTGACCGCGCAACGGCTGGATGCCCACCACCTGGGCAATGTTGATCTTGTGCACCTCCAGTCGCCTCAAGGCCCTGAACTTGGCTATGTCAATGGCGCCCTCGAAGCGCAGCTCGCTGGGAAAGTAGGTCAGCTTGAGCAGCGTTGTCTTTTGCACAAAGTCGTGCAGCAGCTGCAGGTCGGGGAAGACGCTGGACTTGGCATTGATGGATTTCACCACCTGGAAGGAGAGCTGCTGCTGGGACAGGGAGCCAGCGCCAGCGCCGATCTCAGTGTCTGCAATCAAAGTGAAGGAGTCGTTCAGCGCCCTCAGAAGGGAACCTGTGGAAAAACACACAGAGGAAACACATAATTAGTAAGCGAATGCGGATCAGCCACGGCCCGCATGCATCCTCACCTGATAACGTTAGGGTAAACTCCGAGCTTAGTATTTTGTCGCCGTTCTGGCGCATCAGGTTGGCCAGTTCGGTGATTTTCTGTGGATCCATGATGCCGCCAATCCCAAGCGATGAATGACTGAAATTAAATGAATTCCTTGAGGTATAACGCGGTTTTGGGGCAAATGCGTTGTGCACCAGATTCGATTATCGACACTAATATACACTAATGTCTGCAGCCGTGGAAGACAACAAAGAAAAATATGCATGACGAACGTTGGGCACGTCATATTGACGCACCAGCTTTATATTTATTCTGCGGTTTGCAGCGGCAGCGGGATCATTGTTTTCCGTCCTTGGTCGTCTGTGTGGTCGACAGAAGCTTAGAATTACTCTACTTTATTCCACTTTTAGAGTGCAAAAAAAAATACGTTCGTTTGTTATGTTCTTCTTCTTGCCTATTTTGACAGTCACAGATAAACGGCATAGGGGTGGTGGGACTGGTAGAGATGACACTATCGTTTAACACTGCGATGAATTGGAAAACCTTAAGAAAATTAAATTAAAATAATATTATTTAAAACTAAATTATTCTCGGTATTCCCTTGACGACTGAATGGGAAAAGCTGTTTTCAATTGAAAATATAGAATAACTATAGCGAATATATTTTTCATATTTTCAGTAATCCACATATTCAATAGTTAGGCCAATACCCAAAATCAAAATCTGGGTTTATTTTATATTCTATTATTAAAATATATTCAATAAAATAATATTTTTGACATTTACTTATTTAGTTTTTTTTTTGTTTTTGGGGACTTATTTTATTGGGGGTTACTTAGTAGCGCCTCGTAGGCTACGAATAAAATGTATGACTTTCTTAATTAAATTAAGAGTACATCAAGACTAGAAAAAATGTCTTTTATAAACCTTACATATATATTTTTTAGATTTAATTAGGTGCACATTTATGGCTTGCTGTATGTTTATTGATAAACACAGAATAAAACAGCTTTCAAAATAAAGTTGTTTTTTTTTCGTCTTTATTAATCCATATGAAAAATCAATGGACTTAGCAAAAAAGTTTGTTCCTGATTTGTAGTGTCCTGAGGGAGAGTAGGATGGAATCAACCCTTGAGCGTTGCTTCGAGTTCATTGTTAGCCAGTAATTCCTTGATGATGTCCAGTCCGCCAATCAATTCGCCCTTGACGTACACCTGCGGGTACGTCGGCCAGTCGGAGTAAGTTTTGAGGCCCTGGCGGACCTCTTCATCGCCCAGGATATCGAAGGTTTCATACGGCAAGCTGTTACAGAAACACAGAGTTTACAGTTAAAAACTATGAAAAATAAGAAAAGGCAACCAAACCCTACTTTGTTTCGTTTACAATCCCGATAAGCTGCTTGGAGAAGCCACAGCGCGGGCCATTCCGGTCGCCCTTCATGAAGATCATCAAAGGAGCCGTGTTGATCAAGGCCTTTAGGCGCTCCTCCAGCGTTTGACCGGTGGCAGCAGCACTGCTGGCACTTTCGGCCAATTTCTTGGATTTGCTACTAATGGCTGCAATGTCCACACCATCGACGCGGTCCACTGCCGAGCCCTTCGCAAAGAAGATGACTGTGGGCACAGCTTCGATCTGGAGTATTTCTTGTGGTTAGTATGGTTTCTCTGTGCACATGAAGGTAACTCACTTGATGCTTCATGGAAATCTCTGGAAATTGTTCGGCATTTAGGCTGATGAATTGCAGTTTGTCTCCTGTTATCTTGGACAGCTCCTCCAGCGCATCTTTTACCTGACCACATTGCTCGGCCCAGTCGGCGGCAAATAGGGCCACGGTCGTCTTGTCCGCATTTATGCGCTTCTGGTATTCCTCGGCTTCAGTCACCACCACAACGGGCATTTTCTATTTGTATTTCAATTAATTTACCAAGAAAAACTGAGTAAATTGAAAAAAAGCAGGCCGATTATCAGCTGTGCTTAGTGTTGTGAAGTGGTTTTTGCTTGGCAGTTTTGGTAAGTGTAAAAACAGCTTGAAGTATTTTTATGTGCAGACCGTATTCTATTACAATTACAACATTATTACAAAATTATAATTAAATTATGAAATAAATATGTAATAGCAGATATTACATTAAAGCCCAGTTGTCATATTATAACTTAATTTTTTTTTGTTATCTCTACTTAACAATTTACTTGCCATATTAGCTTATTTCATTTTATTATCGATCCGTTCGTTGATATACAACTCAAGTCAGTATATTTTCCAACGACCGGCGGTACCTTAACGGCTAACATACGGTCACGCTAGCTGCAACACGTGCAGGCCGCATTCAATACACACAGCACAATAATTTTTCGCAAATTAAAGTTGAATTAACCGAACAATGGTAACGCGCAAGAAGCCAGTCAAGCGCAGCGCCGAGGCGGCGGCCATCGACAACGACGAGGATGAGGCGGCAACACAAGCCAAGGTGCCCAAGGAGGTGCTGGTCGTGGCCCAGGAGGTCAAGATGGTGCGGGCCCTAGCCTGTAACGATGTGACCCAACGGAATCGCCAGATCCGCAAGCTGCGCAAGTGGTTCAAGCTGCGGGCCAGCAGCTCTTACGCCTTCAACGAGGAGGACTTCATGCGGATCTGGAAGGGTCTGTACTACACCATGTGGATGTCGGACAAGCCGCTGGTCCAGGAGGAACTGGCCGAGCAGCTGGCCCAGATGGTGGACAGCTTCGGCGGTAACACCACCTGCAGCTTGGCGTATTTCAGTGCATTTATGCGCACCATGTGCCAGGAGTTCTTCGGCATCGATCAGTGGCGCATGGATAAGTTCCTAATGCTTGTCCGTCGCATGCTGCGGTACATGCTGCGGCTGCTCAAGCAAAGCAAGTGGTCAGCGGAGCTGATCAATGCCTTCAACAACCGCATGCTGCAGTCCGTCCTTTCCGAGCAGCCCAAGAGTCGCGGCCTCACCATGCACTATCTGGACATATTCTTCGAGGAACTGGCCAAGGCGGCCGATGGCGAGATCAGTGCCGCCCAGGTCAATATCTTCTTGCGTCCGTTCGTCACTTACCTGGCCACGCAGCGCGATCCTAAGCTGGTGGCCCAGTGCCGAACCAGAGTGCTGTACCACCTGCTGTATCAGAGCGATCTTGGACGTGAGTACAGCGAGAAATACAATGCCTGGAAGCTAATGGGCTTCCCCACGGCCTCCATTGATGACATTGAAAAACTTGACTCTGGCTTCGATGAGGAGGAAGATGAGGTCCAAGCTGACGAAGAGACGCCGCGGACCACTTCGCTAGATCCCCGGGCAGGCAACGTGGATGTGCACATGCCAGAGCTGCCCCTTAACGCAGATTGCGTGCTTGATGAGCTGCAGACCCTCATCCGCACGAATGACTTCAACAGCAAGAGACGCAAAGCCTTGCGCAAGCTTATCCAGATTTTTGAGACCTACAAGGGCGGCGAGTTCCCCCTGGGTGTGCGCACCATGCCAAAGGTGGAAGGCCAGACTCTGGCCGAGATGGTAGAAGAGAAGGTGGCCAACATCGAGAAGATGGAGGACGAGGTCTATGGCACCGGAAGAAAACTCAAAAAGCTCAACAAGTCAAAGCGCAAAAAGCTGCTGCAGTCCATCAACTTTGAGGAGGTGGACGAGCACAACTATGATGAGGTAATTGGCAAGGCCTTGCCTCCGGAGCTGCAGAAAAAGGTTAAGCATAATGCAAAGGTGCGCTCCAGCATCAACAGTGCCTGGGTGGTGGAGAAAGTCAATGAATCCGAAGCAGGAGACAAAAAGGCGGATGCCAAACCTAAGGAGAAGAAAGCGAAAAAAGACCAGCAGCTCAATGCCAAGAAACCAGAGCAGCAGAAGACTAAGAAGGGAGAGCAGGCGAAGCCGAAGAAGGAGCCACAGCCACAGACCCAGGCCAATAAAGAAGACCAGTACCATCCAAAAGTAGAAGAGCAGCCTAAAAAGGACGAGCAACCGAAGACTACGACATCCACGCTTGAAACTGAACCAGAACCGCAAACAAAGGCTGCAGGACTGAAGGATAAAGAATCACCCAAGACCACACAGAAGGCAGCCAACGGCTGGGACGCCCCCTTGGAGGCTGGAGAGCAGGAAATCTTCGTTCCCTCGCGAAAGCAACAACTGAAGCAGGCCAACACCAAGCTGCTGCAGAAGTCCACAAATAAAACGCCAGCGGCGCGAGCTCAGTTTGCCACACCACAGCCGGGGGGCAGTGGCAAACGGGTGAGGATCATGACCAAGTGCAACAGCGAGTACACCAAGAACGACTATAACCGCCAGCTGAAGTTGTCGCCCCAGGTACCCTACGACGCTGACCGCTTGCCCGGTAAGAGTGCCCTAAAGCCACATGTTCTGCCGGGCCCAATTCATCCTAGTTTCAAAGCAAAGCGCCTCTTCAACGACACTCTGTGACATCGCATGGAGTGGGCGGGAATGGGGCTGGGACTTGACGAGGATCAGGAGCATTAATATATATATATAATAATATATCCTCAGAAGTGCTGTACTCCGGCTCTCCAGCAGATATCATCGCATGTTACGAGGAGCACTTTCAGCTCTATGAATTGTCTTTGGAGAACATGGAAACAGCTCTCCTCATCACAAACATGTCTTATGGGGGTCCCATATACAGTCCGTAATATCCTTGATTTGTGCGCAAGGCTTTCTTCCAAAAACTTATAACCTTAATGATATCAACACTTTTATATATATTACTTTTTGCTGCTTGTATAATTTTATACTTTTATGAGACCCGCATAAGACATGTACTTAACGTCATCCCCTAACCTCTTAGTAGATACAATTACATCTTAATGTACCATTGCTTGTAGGCCATTTTATGTTCAAGCTATCCTCCAAGTTGATATTGAAATAAAAGCAAACGTAGTATATGTAACATGAGATTTAAAGTACTTGAGTTGATCGTATTTTAAAGGCAGCCCGGTAAGTATTCTTTATGACCTTGCAAAAGGTATGATTTCAGTAAATAAATTCATGATCAGGATGAACAGCGGATTTGTTTGTTTGTTTTTCTGTGTGTTCCTCCGCAGGTAATATTTTGTTCCTTTACAGGTAGTACTTTTTCTACTGCAGGTAGTTAATATGCCAAACAAGGCATTCATATTTTATCGCTATAATAATTATTTCGTGAGTTTTATTTATTTTTTGTATATTATGATAATGAGATAATACTGGCAATACATTAATGATACTCTTAGAAGAGTTCATTTTGAAATGATTGGAATGATATTTTAAATAAGGAAGAAACAGAGAAAGAAATCGAACTTCTGGTAGCCGAAGCTTATGTATCCTTTCACTTTGCAATAGGATCAGGGACCGAATCGAAAATCGATCATAGCTAAGACAAAAATTCATTAATTTCAATTTAAAAAGCTTTTGTGAGCTTCTTTTTATAAGGTTAACAACGTGCATACCGAATTAAACTTTATTCATGAATTAAAATTTTTGGTAATTTTTGACAATTTTAACGATGTAACCCCTAATAAAATTTCGAAAAATATTAAAAAATTTTTTTTTCTTACGAACATGTCTTAATCGACTCGGCTGTTGGTGCTGATCAAGAATATATATGATTTATAGGGTCAGAAATGACTCCTTTACTGTGTAAAAAGCTTTTGACTTAAATTATAATACCCTGCAAGGGGTATACAAATAATTTTTGTAGCAATTATTTTTATTGTCGAAAAAATTTGTAAAAATTATTCAAAATAAGAAAAATCAATGAAAATATACAGTATATTAATTTTATAGAAAGCCAGACGAATCTTAGCTTACTTAATCTGCAGTATTTGCGGTAGCTAAATGTTTTTGTGCTTGTTTTCTATCGCTGTGTTAATTTAAAATTTTGTTTAATTAATATTTATAATCGGCGCTTATTTAAAAAAAATATCAACAATATATAAGAGTATAAACTGGCTTAGATAATTTCTTTTAATTGTTGCTTAAACATTTTAACATCTGTTACGTTTCCATGTAAAACGATGTTCTAACTCACTCAGTCCCACACAATGTTTCCTCGGTTACCTTCGAGACTTGAGTTTACAGTTTTTGTTGAGCATTCCTGCTAACCACTCGAGTGCACTCGTTCCATCTCCCGTAGAGCTGGCTCAATTGCATTTAAGAGAGTCATTCCGATGCAATTGGTAAGGGAAACCGAATTGGCTCACTCAAAACGAGCGTTCTCAAACTGAATTTGGATGAGCAAATCCTTATATTGAGCTGAGCCTAAAAATCCTTGAAAATAATCTCGATTTAAAATAGAACAGCAGGATGAGAATGTGCTCAAACGGTGCCTTATTTTTACGTACTTAGCCCAACAGACAAAGGTTATACGAACCTTCTCTTGATTAAATTAAATTTCCTGGACTTAACAATCAAAATTAAAATTTTTCTAAAGCTTAAATATAAGCTTCAATTTTTAAATTAAATAATAAGTAAACAAAAATAACTTTTGAACGATAATTTGCAATCCCTACTTTAACCATTTATATCAAATACTAAACTATATTGATGCTCAAAATTACTAATAAAGCCACAATAAATCTAGGACTTAAATACAATATTTTGTAACAATTCATTCATTCATATATTTCCTTTCAATCATAAAGCTTTTGGTAATTGATTTATATTCAAAAGCCAAAATAGTTTTATTTTGTGTATTATCCTTGCAAAATAAACTTACTATCCATTCAATTGAGTTGTTGGTATAATAAATTTTCAAAATAATTGAATATTTGCCAAAGCCAGAATCCTGGGATGAGGATGAGATGTGCGTATGTGGTGGGCGCGACATGTTCATAAATCTGTATAATTTGATGGCTTGCAACTATGTGCGGACAATAACAGAATTCATTTCCTCGAGGATAACATCTGTTCCGAAGTGTTGCAACACGATTGAACAAATTAAGTTTCGTACGGGTCCGGGACGGGGACAGGGAGAGAGCGGGGACCAGGACCAGCAGGCACAGGACACGTTAACTTTCTACACATTTGACGCGTGTTTTGCCTGGCTTCCTTCTGGTGTCCTTCGTCCTTCAGCTGGCTCCATTGGATCCCATCCTTCACAATTCCTGTTGACAATCTGTTTAAGTTGCGTAAATCTCAGCCAAACAAGTAAGTGCAACAAATATGTCCAAGTACACACACACACACACAGACACCCAGCACTCCGCATGAGTTGTGTGTCTATCGAACTGCAAGGAATCCATTTCCATTCCCCCCCGTCCACTGCCTCCAGTTGTGACACCCTGTCGCCACCTTGTTTCCCTCCGAGTGTTGTATGCATGTCTTGTGTATTAAAACTTGTCGAAATTTTATTCAATTTACGTGCACTTAGGCGACGATTGTGCATTAAGATATGACGCAGAACTCGAGCCAGTGCACAGCTGATCCAATCCACCTACAGCATCCTCCGCTCCCATCTCCGCCCTCGTCTTATCCGAGTGCTCCGTAATAGATGCGGATACGTGTTGGTGTCGGCAAACTGAGGCAAGATACATCTAAGTAATTGAGTCCAGAATGGCTACCCTCTGTTCCCATGGTGCCTATACGTATTTACATATGAATTAGTATTTAAATAAAATTACATTTTTTGTTTTAAAATAAATGATACATTTATGTAGGATTTAAATATTTAGTAAACTCTTTTAAAGTCGTTATTATTTAAGGTAACATTATGTGGCATACGCTTAGAACACATTTAAATTTATTTTAAATGCTCTTTTAATCAAATTCTGTTGTTTTGTAAATTATTTCCATGTATTATTTTAAGTTTTATTTTTGCTTAGTTTTATATTCAAAAGTCTTCAACAAAAGGGTGCACATAAATAGACTATGTATAGTACTCATTGCCAAAACTAAGTATTTGATTGTTTTTGACAGTGGCCTACGTACAATTTTATCATGAGGGGTCTCTATCTTGAGGAATATTTTCTAATCGTATGTAAAATAAAGATTTCGATTTTATTTGAAACCTGATTTATTTTTTAAATTAAAATAATTTAAATTTCTTAAATTTGAGTCCCTTTGTATTGCACCTTCAGACGTCAATGGCTCCGGGTCCAGCCTCCAGCCCTATGCCTATTTTTAGCTCTTTAATGGGTCGCAGTGGGCGCACTTAAATCTATTTTTACCCAATCAAGAAGAGGCCTATAAAAGCCTAAGCCACAAGAGTAGTCTAAGTCAAATGCACCTGATCAGGGACAGACTCAGCTGCCATGTGGCTGCCTAAGTTTGTGGTTCTATCGCTCCTTTGCTCTGTAACACAATCTCAGGAGGCCTTCCAAAACTGCGGACAGGACAAGCAGTGTGTACCATATGAGCAATGCAATGAGGGCTTGTACGTGGACGGAAAATTCTATGCGGATCGCAGCCGAACTACGCTGGATGAGAACTGTCACTATATGGAAAAGTGCTGTAATAACCAGGATACAGTGAGTGTGAAGCTACCGATTTTTCTTTCGGGTTTCTTTATAAAATCTTGATAGGTTACTATATTATGTTTTAATACCAACAGCTTCCCACACCTTCACTTCCGCCAGAAGGTCACAACTGGACATGTGGCGGCCGCCATGATCTCTGGTATTATCTGCGGCCACTGGGCTACAAGCAGCAGGAGGCCAAGTTTGGTGAGTTTCCTTGGCTGACGGCCATCTACTCCAAGGAAGGTTACCTGTGCAGCGGAGCTCTTATCACGCCTGTGGCAGTGATCACAACCGCCCACTGTGTGCAAAACGAGAAATCGGAGAGTCTGCGCTTGGTTGCCGGGGAGTGGGATGCCGCCGTGGAACTGGAACCCCTGCCGCACCAGGAGAGATCGGTGATGGAGCTATTGCTGCATCCTAACTACACGCAAATACCGCTAGTCCACAACATAGCGGTGATCCTGGTGGCCCAGGATTCACCCTTTTGCCTCAGCCCCAATGTCCAGCCCATTTGCTTGCCGCCTCCGAAAATGGTGTACAACTACAGCCAGTGCTATGTGTCCGGCTGGCAGAGGAGCGACTTCGGTGGAAAAGCTATCCTGCCCAAGCGATGGACTCTCTACGCCCTGCCTCCGGATCAGTGCAGGGCCAAGATGCGACTCTCTATTTTGGGGCGGCGGCACTCCCACAATGAGTCGTTATTGTGCGCGGGTGGTGACAAAGGTGACTTTGTCTGCGGGGATGTAGAGATGGCCGGGGTGCCTCTCATGTGTCCTCTTCCCGGCCACGATGACCGATTCATCCTGGCCGGTCTGCTGGCCAGGCCGGTTCGGTGCGACGGTAGCCAGTTGCTGGGCATTTACACCAACCTTCAGTTCTACCGACAGTGGATCGATCTGAAGCTAAGGGAACGGGAGCTCGACATAAGGCACTACATGGTGTAAGCTGATCGGAACAGTAAATAAAATAGAAACTGCAGCCGTGTAAATATTCTTGGAATATATATTCCTAAACACATTTTCTTTGTTATGAATTACTTTACGATTATGGTTTATAAAATGACAAAGCCCAGGTGTAAGGCCTGTACCTAAAGTTCTCTCCATTGAGTAAGCCCAAACTTTAAAATCTGGAGAATTGCCATGATCACATTACTTTTTCCCCTCAATTTGGGAAGCCGCAAGACCAGATGGTTGTTTCTCCGGCTTATAAAAGGGCCAGCGTTGATGTTACCAGCAACACACCTGGTCTAGACTCTCCCATGGGCAGCCAAATATTCTGTTTGCTGGTGCAGTTTCTGGGACTCCTGCTGGCTCCTGTTCGTGGCCAAATGTTCTTCTGGAACGAGGATGACTATGTAGACGTGGACTTTAGGGACTGTGTCGAGTGCGAGCAGAACTACCGGAACTTTGTCTTTGTTTTGAAGCATTCAGAGACAGAAGAGGCCTCCATGTATCCCTACGTGGCCTGCATCATGTGGCTCATCCTGGGGACACTGGTGATCCGTCAACGATGGCTGCAAATTAAATATAAACTTTAATCATTAAATATAAGATTTTGTTTATTATATAAATAATAAAATGGCAACTATAAAATAGAAACAACAATTATTTCATTAAAATTCTACCTAAAGATGATATAAAAAAGAAGTTCTTACCACTCTTGTACCCTCTGAAAGGCTCTGTGTAAATGAAGCACAATTAATGCCAAGTGTGGAGACATTGCTAGCCTGGTTGACGTTTCGGTTTTCCGCTTCAGAACACTCATTTGTCCCATGTGCAGAAGAGAATCGGATTTGGACAACTCCCGTTGAATTATGGCTGCGCGATATGTGGCCACTGTTTTGCATATCCTTGTCCACCCGTGGCCGTTGTCCTTGGTGCCTAAATTGAAAATTGAAAAATTGCTTATTGCAAATTTGTTGCCCGCAATCGCTTGGCCATTCGACTCGGAAAAGCAGAAAAGAGAACCGAAATAGCGTTACATGCTCTTTGCTCTTTTGAACTTCCGTTTGCCATTTCGGGGCAGTGCACGTGCCGGACAGCGGACTCCGGCCTTTTGGACTCGCCACTCCGGACTAAGGGCTGTGGACTGTGGACTGAGGACAGCGGACTGCGGAATACGGAAGGGTCCTGTCCGCTGTCCACCCGCTGGCTGTTGCTGCCGCTGCAGCAACCGTTTCCTGTGCGAGAATTTAGCAATATATTTTTCTTACTCCGTTTGACGTCCCTTGTATCTGGGCAACTGCAACAGCCAGCAGCAACTAGTGATGCCAGCAAGCGCTCTTAAAATGGGAAATATTTCTTAAATAATTTTTGCATTTATGAAATAAGTCTTGAATTAAAAATAGCAAATATTACAAGTGTTTCAGATAATCCTCTTGAAGCTTAATTATTTATACTTAATCTTTAATCTTCTATTCTGATTATGAACATAACAGATCAGATTTTTTTCTACCTTTTAAATATATTTTAAAATAAGTTTCCATTACTAAGCTCATGTATAAATAATAAGTAAGCATTTTCCCTGATCTGTCTGCCTTTTCCTATATTTTCTCCTTAGCCTTAAAGTGGTCATATCTGTCCGGGGAAATGCACAAATTGGCAGCACTGGATCCGATCCAACTGCCGTGGCATTGGCAATGGCAATAGCAATAGCCAAGGCGAACAGAACGTTAAAGGAAAATAGAAAACTTTTGCATATTTTGTACTTTATGCTTGAAATATTTATGATCTCATGCAATTTGTGGCTTACTGCTTGGTCTTGGCAACTGTCTGGGCTGCTCTGGGCTGCTGCTGGCCGGTGTAGTCTGGTCGGCTTGGCTGGTTCCTTCTCGGCTGGCCACGGACCACATCTAGCGACGTGTCTGCCAATCTGTGAAATATGCTGCTAATGCACTTATTGCCATCGTTCTATTGAATTTATGTCGGAATCGCCTCAGACCTGCGGTCTCTGCATTTGATGGGTTTCCCCCACCCTTTTCACACTAATTTGCAGAGAATTTTAGGAGCATCCGCCGCCCCCGCCTGGCACTCAGCCTAATGGCCGAGGCGGTTCAGGCCTAAAAATACGAAATTAACTTGAATATATAGTTTATGGAGGGAATGTAAAAAGCAGGGTCAATTTGTAGAGGAATGTGTGTAAGTAGTGTTAGGTTTCCCATTGGCTCTTTGTGGCTTTTGGTGTCCAACCAGAAAGTGCTAAATCATTCAAAAGTGTTTCTGTGGCCAGCAATCAAAACTCATTGGCTATGGAAACGAGATTGGTTGGTTTATTTTTCCATAAGAAAAGGTATGTTGCACAGTTTAGATATACATATATACCCACATACCCACATACGTCGTGGCCTGTCGAACACTGACCATATCCTACTCCAGCCGGCAGTCAAAGGGCCATATCCTGGCTCTTCCTATTATGGTCTTGCAATTGCATGCACTTCCGTTAAGGAAATTACCAAACAACCCGCGCATCCGGCAGATGTGCGCCCGCAGTGCTGTAAGCCATTTCCAGACATCATTGTCCTCATCCTTTTCCACGGATAACGAGAGCATCAAAATGAAGTGAATTTAATGAAATGCCTGGAAGCATGCTACGTCGTTTTCTTCACGGCATTTCAGCTCTATGGCTAGACGGAGAGTCTCTTGCTCAATCAAAAGTTTTTTTTACGCAACCGATCTCCTTTCAAGGGTTTTCTTTATATTGATTTCTGAGCTTGCCACAAGTTGGGATGGCGTGTCCATCCTTCTGAAAGTTAAAAAGAGTTTTGCTAGCACTGGAATAGGGGAAAAGTTTGGAGTCTTTGGGTTTAATATTTATTTAATCAATAGACTGATTTATCGGGGATGCTAATCACTAAAATTAAGACATCCTTGAATTTAATTCCTGAAATATTGTAATGCAAATAAATTATTTAAAGGGACTTCAGCCACCTGGTGATTTAGCAATATAAATTGTTTAAATTATGTACAAATATAAAATGTTAATATATGTAATGACATTTTAAAGTGATGGACTAAAGGTGATTGTGGATTAGTAAATAAATATAATTTTCTAACTTGTTGCACTAGAAGTTTCTAAATAAATAAATAAATAAATTTATTAAATAAATATGGGCTGTTGAAATATTTCGGTTGTTTAATAAGCTTTACAATTTACCAAGGATTACTCCTTAGTGTTCCCTTGTAAACAGACCCACTTGCTTACCTATTAAGTCCACAGATACTTCATTCCCTGTCACAAGTTAGTGGTAGTTATTAATTTACTTTTCAAATAAGTCGCTTGTTGGATGTGTAAGTACCGCCTTATTAGTTTTTGGGAGTACTTTTAGGGCTACTTATATCAATTCCAGCCACTAGCTGCAGACGGATCTTATTTTTGATATTTTAATCATCGCTGTACGCACGGCGGTAGGGCCTGTGAGGTGAGCCGGTCCTTGCACCATTTTACTTTGCAAACTCATCAAAGTTAAGTTGTCTGTGCCTGCGAAATATTGGAGAGGTGCTGAGACGGCCCGGCAGTAACTTAAGCTGCCGCAACCCACTTCGACGTGGAAGTTTCCGGCAAATATATGTAAGTGGGTCTATCTGTATAAATGAAATATTTTCGGCAGCCAGCAATGGATTGCGGCTGATGGGCTCAGGGGAGGCGGAGACGGCGGGGAGCCAGCTCATAGATGCTGCTATAACTTGTCTCGAATTTGTGTTTGCCCTGCCGAATTTTCATTTCAATTTTCCTGCAGTTTTATTTAATCTCACTTGAGGTGCAGCAGCGGACGTCTTCGAGTGTTTGCCTCCGAGTTGGATTAGCGCCAGGTGGGGGTTCGGTTCGGGCTGGAGTCCTCCTGGCCACTCCAGCTGTTGTATTTTGTATTTGCCTCCGTTGGCAATCACTTTGTTGATTCTTGCTGAACTATTTGGTTTCGTTTCGGCAGGCAAAACAATTTATGCAATTACATGTATGCACAGCATCTTAACAACAAAACGATATTTAAGCTTGATAATGGGAATTATTCTGGTTGGGGCGTAAATTCTTCATTAATTTAGCGATGCCTCGGCATATATTTACTTAAATTACATTACACCACCGAGATGAATCAATCCGGTCTGCTTTGGTATTTGCTCTGCATTAGAAGGCACACACCGGTGTGTGTTAAGGTTCTCTGAGCTGCTCGGGACTTTAAGCTGGGCCACGCTCTTAGCCGGTTCCGGCCATTACTTTGCCATTGTGATCGTACCCCAAAGTATGCGATAACAAAAGTTAAACAAACAAAAGTGTTTGCCCCAACTGTGCCGAGCACCTTTTTCTTTGCATATTTGTTTTTCCAAACTTTACAATTGCTTGGCGAAAATGTTCGCACAAATATCAAGTGAAAATAGGGGAATGCCATGAATGAGAGTGAGTACGTAGCCACATATTGATATAGATATATACGTATGTACATATATGCAGCTAGCCAAGCACACATTCCATTTCCACACCCATATCAATTGGCTCCCTTTTATCTGTCGTACTTTTTGTCTGTTGCAATTTGTTCCCAATTGATTTCCAACACTCGGAATTTATTGGTTTTCAAAAGTTTTCGAAACTTTATTGCTTCCGCTAATTTCTTTTGTCCAGTCGGGACTGAGGGAGACAAAGGTAAATCCATAAATGAGGAACTGGCATTATGTGGGAAAAGTCTGAGGGGATTCTTTAGTCGAGAACTTTGTGATGGAACACGTTAGTTGGTGTTTTATGTGATTCTGGGGGAGAGAAAAGGATATTCTTAACTGTTTTTCTATCTTGGCTTTTCCAGAAAATAGTTTTTGTATCTAAATAAATATTTTCCTCAGGATAATCCTATTATAGTTGATTAATATAATTTAATATAAGTGTGTAAATTAAATTTTCTAATACAACAAAATAACTGGCTTAGTTTTCAGTAGCTTTGGATAAAAAATTAGTTGTCTTTAATTCCGAATTTTTGTTAAAAATATATTGCGGCAGGTCAGGCAAATAATATACGAGAAATGGATGGGCAATTTACTTGCATTTTATTTCTTAAATGCCTTTAATTTGTATGTTTTATTTTTGTATTGCCTTGTCTCAGAGACCAAGTGCTCTCTGGAAATACAACTCCATTTGGCTTAAAATAATTAAATTTGTTTTTATATTTTATAATACATATTTAAAAAAGATAAGAGAAAAATATTACTAAAATTATTTTAAAGAACCTTAATGCCGCTAAGGATATCTTAAAGGCTTATCTAATTTTCGTAAAAGTCTGGCAATGTTTTCAGTCAGCTGCTTGCGTCTCATGTCCTGTGCGCATGTCCTTCGCCCCAAGCTCCTCAGCTGTGCCGCATTGTTTTCCTGCTGTTGTCGTCGCGAGTACAATTTTCGCTATAATCCTGGACAATTGCACAAAAATCGGCAAAGATTAACCTAAAACATTGCTAAAACTATGAACTACAAGAAGTGATACTATAAGTTATACCTAACACACACCTGCACATTGAGGAAGTGAAGGCATTTGAAAAGGTGATGAATGTGGAAAGTTCTCAACTGCGGCAAGACACTCAGTGAAAATGAATGAAAATACAGCAGTTGAACCCGAAACTTAACCAGCACGTGATTAACGCCAAAAACGTAGCTTATTTCAGTCTAAAAAACCCACAATTCACGAAATAATATATTACAGTTTAGTTGCAAAGATTTTATTGATTTTTCCTTTGTAATTGGCCAGGAAGAAAGTGCCAAAGAGAGAACTTTCTCCCCGCTCTCTGCTTTGCCACATCCTCTCTCAAACTGAGTCCTGCCGCCGCTCTCCTTTCACCCTTTTGTTTTGCTAAGCTCATTCGCAAATAAACAATTTATAATCACAAATTCGCGAAGCTTCCGCGCAAAATGTAAATAAAACGAAACAAAAACAAAAACTTTACAAAAATCATGAATAAGCCTCAATGATTCGCTGCACAAAAAGACTTAAAACCAAACCAAGAACAAAGGATTAAGGTATTAGCTTGAGACGAGACACTAATCCCCTGCTCCCTGCACTCCAACATGCTGAATAGCCGGAGCCCCCCCCAGTACAAGCAGCAATCCCCGGGGGGCTCCGTCGGCTCCGTGGGCTCCGTTACCTCCGCCAGCTCCTCGTCCCTGCTGGTGGGTCACTATCAGTCTGCCTACGGGCAGCAAGGTCACTCCCACGCCTGCTTTCAGCACCAGCTGCATCAGCATCAGCATCAGCATCAACAGCAGCAGCAGCAGCACCATCACCATCACCAACATCATCACCACGGAGGCCGCACCTCGCTGACACCCACGATGAAGCGCGGCAAGAAGCAGTGGGGCACCAGGGAGCGCTCCGGCATGAGTTTCCTCATCGTCATCACCTTTTTCGCAGTCTTTGGATTGATTATCCTGACCGAGGTAAGTAAAATATAATGTGTTGTAGGACTTCTGTGGGTTATAGTTTTCTATTTAAAAGTATAAAGTTAATGCTTTAGCATTTGGGTGTCTTTGGACTGTATTATAAATGCAATATTTTTTATATGTCTGATATATATACTATATTTTAATTAACTCGTATTATAATCTTTACCATTATTTACCTACTCCTAAGGGAAAAAGTTGGCATTTTTATAACAAACAAGAGAGTACTATTAGTCAGCACAATATGTTATCTTTGCTAAAATTTTCAACTAAAAAAACTTAAAAAATATGTAATGCTTGGAAGTTTTTCATTTGGATAAATTTAAAAATATTCTAAAAAGACTTACATAAAATATAGAAAATATAAAAATGTCGTAGGGATCCTCAACTAATCTCAGTATAATCACAGATGTAAAACTAAGAGAGTATTAAATAATGATAATTTCAACGTTTAAATTTTTATAGAATTTATGCTAAAATTATATTCCGAAAAAAAACGAAAATACACCGTCAGTATAGTACAAGTTACACCTTTTCACCCATCCTGTCCTTCCTGAATAGTCAGAAATTATATATAACATTTTGTTCATCTTTGCAGGTCTTCATGATCGACGAGCGCACCCACAACGGCATGGTGGCCATGCGGGCGGGCGGCGGTGGAGGCGCCAGCTTGGGCGGACGGTTGGGCGACTCGATGCCGGATTATGATAATGTTAAGGTGAGTTTTCCTATGCAAATCTGTACGTCAAGGGCTGCTTGTGGTATTAGGGACAACTCGTTCTTTTTCGGCCTCGGAATCCTGTGGGAACACCAAAGATGTGCCTCTTGGTTTTGCCGCGGATTTGAATACCTAATTGCAATAATTAAGATGCATACTTTGTTGGTTTTTTTTGGGGAATAATTCTAGCAGAATATTAAATTAAATGTATATTAATTCAATGCATAATTTTAAAGAACAGTTATAAATGTGATAGACGTTCTGCAGAGAGAATGGTTTGGGAAAGCAGAGGAAATATAAATATTGTTTTATTAAAGGTCTTTAATTTGGAAATATTATTGGATTAATATATACATATTCATTTAATTTTATTACTAATATAAAAACCTGGATTTTTATTCAAATAGTTATCAAACTTAAATAATCTGGGTCCCTGACAATTGGAGAATAATAATAATTCTATAATAATTTAAAAAAACTTATTACCACTTCCGTTTCGATGCAGGACGATTATGATCTATTGGATGCCAGCATTTTGAGTGATAATAAATTAGGTTTTATACAGCTGCGTGACAATAAACTTAAAATTCAAGGTGAGTACCTCAGCTGCGATTGATATCCGGTGCAATCAGGGACACACAATAAGACTCCGAATTGTCCGGCAAACGTAATGCAATTCGACGACAAAAGAGATGCTTGTGACAATGGGATATTACGTATACGCCGCATGTCTCATGCATTTTCCAATTTCACAGAAGCCGCAGGCGCCGATGGCCAGCGCTTGGCAGGCATGCTCCTCAACGGCGGCGGGGGTGGAGGAGGCGGCGGCGGCATGGGTGCCGGGGCGTTCGGTGTCAATGTACCCCTCATACCCTGGGGCCAAGTTCTGCCCGACAAGGTGGAGGAGACACTGCCCCATTTTCCATTTGGCACGCGGCCCACCGACGGCGACTGGCAGGTTGTCAACGGCACCCGCTTCAAGTTCTTTGTCTACTCGGCCTACTTCGATCGTCGCGAAGGAGCTCGTCTGGTGCGAGTGGTGGGAGCCACGAAGACAAGGGGACCGGAGCGGGTGTGGTGTCGCTTCTGGTATGGTCCCAGCTCGGCAAATGCCACCGAGGCGGGCTCTTCTTCAGCACGTGCCAAATACACGTCGGCCACTGTGATGGCTCGCGTCAAGGTGAGACTGTTTGACTTTAGTATTTGTCTTCAGAAATAATTAGGTGTTGGAATTATTAAAATATATAAAACTTTCATTCTGATTCCTCTAGATTATTCGAGAGAACTGGAATCTCAAGTATAGCGCCTGTTTCATCCTCTGCCCGGTGCGAGCTCCCCCTCTGACAGTCCCCCAGTTCGTTAGTGTGGTCTCTCGGCTCCGGGCACCGCCAGGCAATCTGCTGACCCTGCGCAACACCGACCAGGACGTTGACTTTGCAAATCCGCCGCGAAACGGTACTGTTAAGAAGGGAGCTCCAGTTCCGGCTCCGCCCCCCAGTGGCGACAACATACCCGACCGCATAGCCGTCTGCGTAAAACCCTTTCACTTCAACTACGACCAGGCCCTGTATCTGATGGAGTACCTGGAGTTCTACGCCCTGCTTGGTGTCTCGCACTTCACCTTCTACAATCATACTCTGGGGCCGCATGCCTCCTGTGTGCTGCAGAGCTACCAGCAGGGTTTGGTTCCCGGGAATCTAACCGCCCATGATCTGCAGCCATTGCTGCCGGCGGAAGCGGCCAGGAATGCTACGCCGCGTGTGCTTACGTCGGAGCACTACCAACGGCCCACAGTCAACATCCTGCCGTGGAATTTGCGCATGCGTAGCCAGAAGGAGATCCGCACGGAAGGACTCTTTGCTGCCCTCAATGACTGCCTCTACCGCACCATGTTTCGTTACAAGTATCTGGCCCTGGTTGATCTGGACGAGTTTATTGTGCCGCGCTACTCGGACACGCTGAATGAGCTCATTAGGTGAGGAAGAAAACAGAAAATTCAGATGAATACTTAAGGATATTCGTGACACGATTTAATTAAAATCTTCTCTTTTGTAACCCTTATTTGTATTTCTTTAGTTCCTTGAACCAGCGCTTTCGCAATCGAAATACGGGAGCCTATTCCTTCCAGAACGCCTTCTACTATCTTCAGTTTGCGGACGATGTCCTGGCCAGTTCTGGCATCGATGGGGGCAGCGACCAGCTGGCCAGTGTTCGAGCCTCCCTGGTCACCCAGCGCAAGACACGCAGGTGAGTTGCCCGTGACCCTAATCCTGTTTACATTGACATCCTTGTTATCCTTCCCAGACGTTACAAGCTGCATCCCCAGAAGCAACGTTCCAAGTACATTTGCAAGCCGGAGGCTGTGGTGGAGGCCGGCAACCATTTTGTGTGGGAGTTTGCACCCGGCAAGGGATCCCTCAATGTGCCGCCCAAGGAGGCCATCCTGCAGCACTACCGGGTGAGATGAATGATTGATAATTTTATTTACCTGATGAATTAAATTTCCATTTTATATTTAAAACTTTTCCCAGGTTTGTGAGTTTGGTGGCAATGACTGCATAAAGGCGCCCTCGATTGTGGACCGCACCACTACAAAGTATGTGAATCGCCTGGTGCAGCGTGTGGATGCAGTGTACCGCCACTTACGGCAGCGTTGCGATCTTCCGGCCCTTCTCCCGATGCCCAAGCCCAAGGATAAGCAGTCCACGGCCCCGGAAAAGCCAAATGAGAAACCAAAGTTGGTTCAACAGATTCGGGAAATGGGTGCAAAGGACCCACAGGAACAAAAGGTAGTGGTCACAGCAAAAACCACAACAACAACAACTACTACAACAACAACGACAACAAGCAAGGCAACAACGAAAAAAGCTGCATCGAAAAAGCTGGAGAAACCGAATCCTACGGAGTCTCCCAAGAGCAAACCAACCACGAAGGCAGCCACAGCCGAGAAGCAATCCCTTCCCTCGGCCAATGTCCGCAAGAAACGGAAGCTGATTGTGTTCGAGGTCAATGACTTTGGGGTGCCTGTGGCCCGGGTGGAGTACCAATGAGTGAGGGACTTGGTCGGCAACATTTAGGCGGTTAGTTTGGTTAGATTTCGTGCCAATCGGTCGGAGAGTTCATTTAGGTTGTGCGTTAGCTTTATTTGGCCACCGAGCCAGCGGAATGCTCAACAATTGAATTGACCATCTCGGATTAAGTATTCTTTAGTTGCTCACCTTTCAGATAAATGATTCGGAGGGCTAGCTGCACACAGGTAAAACCAAAGCAATACTGCAAGATTTTAAAGAAAGTCAATAAAAATACAACACCGTGGACACTTCTTGTCTCCACTTGAAGGAATTAAACTTGAGTGATGTTCCCATTAACCAACTTACTATAACTTCTGGCAGAGTATTTCCGAGCAGATTTAGAATGAAATAGAGTCTTAAGTTTTATACAGCTATTGGTTCCCATAAAAAAACACACACACATCGAAAAAATCAAATCTAGATAGATAACTAATGAAAGAATTATCTAATTTAAGTTTGGTTTTCTTTCTCCATTTTGGTAATCCTAATGCAAAATTATTCCTAAGTCAAATTCAAAAGAATTCCTAAGCAAAGCCATTGTTTCGTGTTGTAGAATAAGCAATAAAATACACAAGAAATAAGGAAAGCATGCCTAACCATAAAAATAGCATCATAAATAATATAATATATAAGAAATCATATTTTCTCTAGTAACTCCTACCATGTGAATGCATTTTCTTTGCAGCCTCCCAGCTATTTTGGCTAGTCCCTAATCCGGTCCCTTCATAAAAAATAAATTTAAAATCATATTTAAGTTAAACAGCAACTGAAACGAATTTGAAATGCTTCGAACTTCGAAAGCTTTTTGTTTTGCTTAGCGCGCAAAGAGCATTAAAAACTAAATACACTAATAACATAATGATGCAAAACTAAATATATATATCTGATAGTCTATAGCTCTTAAGAGAAAACATATAAAAGAAATAAGAAAGTCAATAAAATTGTGAACAGGCAAACTAAGATACAAATACCAATTCCTTCGATGTTTTACTAACTGTGGGATTCATTTAGTTCTCCTTTTCGGATAAGGGATTGAGGGGAACTCTTATACGTGCTATACGGGGCGTATACGTTATAATTCATTTCAATTTTCGCACAAGTGACTAAGGGGAATGGTTGCGTACCTAATTTCGAATGGGTGATTGAGTACGTGTTATACTTTTATACGCTTATAGCGTATAATTTATGTTATCGAATAGGTGTAATACTAGGCGTATACGCTATAATTATAACCTCATACAGTGCCTTACATAATGTCATACAAGCTTTAAAAAAGCTGTTATAAATCAGCTAAATGAATTTTTCGAATCCTTAGTAAAAGCTTGTTCCTTATAATAGCACACCAAAAAGGTCCTTCCTTAACTCTCTCACAAAAATGTGCTTTTAAAGTTCAGCTAGAGCTATAAATTTGTACAAGCTTCAAAGCTGCTTTTTTATAATAGTAGAATGGACTTTAAGGGGTATCGAATGTAGAAATGAATTAATATTTTGAATGAACTTGAGGGGGAGAAATCTTGGAGTGCAAACTGGTGTTTTTAGGCTTTAAAGAAAAAGGTTTTAAACTATAACCTTTTATAAATAAAGTAATAAACACAATAACAATAACATTTTTCGTGTTTTTGAAACGTTTATAGCATTATGGAATTTTTGCTAGCCTTATTTATTATTTTGTATTTTAAAGCTTTTTTTTATTTAATTATTATTTATATCATAAAAATATTTTATTTTTCATCGATTAAATTCAAATTAATGTCAGTATTTGTCGTCTTTTTAATATCTTTAAACATTATTATTATTGCAAGAACAAGAAGTAAAACTATTAACAATATCTATTAAGTTTATTTAATTCAATAAAGATAAAGTCTTTAAAGTCCACTTTATTTGGTAAATAGAATTTACTAAAGGATGGAAAGTGAGACCTGTTGAAGATTTTCAACCCTGAGGGTTTAATTTTAAGATATGTACATTGGGCTACCTGAATTTCAATTATGGATATAGTTTGAACTGAATCTGTTTATCATTAAGCTGGGCTCTGGGCCAGAAATTGTACGGCCTTTAAAAGAGCAATAATTGCAACGAAATTGAACACGTAAGCAAACCACAAAAAATGTGTTTTTTCATTGACGAAGTTAATCGGTTTCTGCAAGTCAATTTGGGCAGATCAATTGCATTTGTGAAATGAAAATAATTATTAAACTAAAGGTATGGCTTTTACTGTATATATGATGATTTATATTTGGTTTTTTTATATTTGGTTTTTTGTTCAATTGTTTAAGAGAATATTTTCGATGGATGCTAGAGAGCTATAGAATATGTATTATGGAGAATCCACCCCAAAATATCCTGCATAAAGGGTACAGTAATGTTGATCCAACTCAAAAGATTTCCATCTTTGCAAAATTATATAATAACCTAATTAATTAGTTAAGAGAGGAATGCAGACATATTTTTTTAATTTGTTGCATTGAAAAAAGATTTTTATTTTGCTGCTTATACCCCACACCTTGATTAACGTTTTATGGTTATGTGATTGTCTGATTAACGACTATTAAGCACTAGTGCTGGTCTCCTCCTCAGAGCTCTCGTTGGACTCGGAGCTAGCCTCCTCCTCTGATTCCTCGTTGGACTCAGGGCTTGCTTCCTCCTCAGAGCTCTCATTGGACTCGGGGCTAGCCTCCTCCTCAGAGCTCTCGTTGGACTCAGAGCTCGCTTCCTCCTCTGAGCCTGAGGCAGAACCACTAGCTGACTCCTCATCTGAGCCCGAATCGTCCTCATTCTCGGATGAGCTGGTTGCGTTCTGCTCCTGGTACCTCCTAATGATCCCATCCAGCTGACGCTCCACGCTCGGCCGCTCCAGGGCGTGCTCAGCCAGAGTTTGTCCCACACATCCGGCTGCGTCAAGGTTAACGGCCAGCAGTCTAAGTCCCTTGAGCCTGAGGTTTAGCAGATCCCTGGGTGCTGACTGGATTGCCTTCAGGGCATTCTTAATGGCGATGCGACAGGAGATGGGTCCGGAGTTGGACTGCTGGCAGATTTCGATTTGGGCGATCAGATCGTTGGTGGCATTCTGGTAGCGGGCGACGGTCGTGTGGACCTCCTGCTCGTAGGTGGCCAGGCGCACCTGCTGCTCCTCCAGGCAGCTGTGCAGATAGCCGGCATACCGGTTTTCCAGCTCGTCCAGAATCTCCTGGGCCTCCTCGACGCCTACGCCATTGGTCTCCTGGTCGACGCGCTCCAACTGAGCAGCGGCCCAGTTGTTCCACGTCTCCTGGATCTCGGCGGCATATTCCTCCTTCTTCTGCTCCAGTTGATCGGTGATGTCCTGCAGGGCAATCTCCAGATCGCTGACGGAAGCATTGATACCCTGCAGGCCGGCGAGGGCATCTTTAAGGGCCTGGCGCTTAACTCGACTGGAGACCCGGGCGATGGCATCCTTCAGTCCCGCAATGTTAGCCCGCAGGGCGGCAGCGAAGTCCTGCAGTCCCTGCGACACGGCGGCGTGCAGGGCACTGGCTATCTGGTCAGCCAACTGGGCGGTCTGCTCGACAAACTTACTGGTGGAGTTCTTCAGGCTGCCAGCGAGGTCCTCCGCAATAGCCGATCCATTCTTGGTGGCCTCAACGAGGCCACTGACGATGGTCTGGCCGGTCTTTCCGAGCTCATCCCAGAGCCCCTCCAGCAGACCCGGATGCGGCGTGGCCGACACACAGCCGGCGCTGATGGTCAGGGCGAGCAGGAGCAGTGTTGGCTTGGTCAAGTGCATCGTCGGTCGACTGATAACCTAATCATCGCTCCTCCCCTGGCCGCCTTTTATATACCAACTCGCCTGGGCACATTGGCAAATAGCACAGTTCAATATTGGTAGTGCGCTGCATTTTATTAAATTAGTTAATATTTAAACAGCCGCTTTTCGCTTTTACGTCACGAATGCCGACAATAAGCGTAGTGTTTGGCATGCGGGTTGGATAACTTTTCAAAGAAAGCGGATGAACAGGCTTTTTATACTGGTTGCAACGGCATATTAGTTGCAGACTAATAATGTATTTAAATATTCTTGATTGGCTGATGGCATTGATTGACTCCACCCATCCACAGTTTGGGCGGTGGCTAAAAATTAATAAAAAGAAAATGCAGAGCGCTGTACCCTTTTGTTACTTGAATATGTTGGTTTCAAGAAGGTTTTTCTCCTCTTTGTTGAAATTGTCAAATTAAAAGTAAGCTTTTAGTCTTTAATACCCTCTAACAAAGAAGCTAGGCACAGTTTTTACTACCTGTGTTACCTTCTTATATTGAGTATTTATAATTAGAATCTACATATTTAAGAGGGGAAAACGTACAAGGTATGCTATTATAATTATAAAGCAAACTTCAGACATTGTTAAATTCTGAAGAGCACTCTGTTTACTCCTGCTACTCTCACATTGTGTAAGGTAAACCTCCAATGGCATTCGCCTACCTGTATTGTAATTAATGTAATTATAATATTAATAAACAGATGGGAAATAATTAAAAAGTCACGACATGTTTGAAAGCGTTAAAATGTAATGAATTGGCTGTTTAACGTTGTCAAATTAAAGTATGTTTTGCACTATGCGGGCATACATCACACACATTCCCGTAAGGCACACACTACTCTCACCCACATTTGCACAAAGACAAAGGTTAAACTTTGCTTTAATTTTGAAATTTATATGCCTGCCAAACAAAGGACGAGAAGGCGCCTCGACAGTCGGCATGTTTACGTTCAGGTTATACCCCTTTGTGATGAACTTTATGCATAACTAACCGAAATGAAACGGAGACGGGGGCAGGATGCATGGGTCCTTGTGGTGTACAAGAGGAGGAGGCGGCATGATGATTGTCTTCTGCTTGCTTTTATTATGACTTTAATTGTCGCTTGACAAACGCCGACGCACAAGGACGAGGAATGCTTAAAAGGTGTACGTATATACAGACGTAATGCGAGGGGGTGACGATGTGACGAGCCCTTGAGCGACATGCAGTATAAACATTTTATTAGTCTGCTGTTAGTTTTGTTTAATTATGCTGTCATTAACTTTGTCACACAGACACACGCATAACGGCAAAACAAAAGCTTACATGACTAAACGCAATTATTGCCCGGGCGGCGTGGCCAACAAAAGAAGTCCGAAGGACGCAGGGCGAACGGACGAGGAAGGACGAACCTGGGCACAAACAGCCAGCCGGCTACCCATCCCTCTTCCACTTGCACTGTCTCTATGCTTTCGAGTCCTCCTTGCTCTCCTCTCCCTCGAGCTGCGCACAGACATTTAATTTTGCATTTTCCACTAATTGGCTTGCATACTTGCCACATTCTCGCTTCGCTTAATTAATTTAATTAGAAATATGTTCCAGCTCAAAAGAAATTCAAACCTCAAAACCGTTTCAATAGCATGCAGTGCCATTTAGCTTATGATAATTATGCGGCCACTGCAATTACTTCTACATGGCTTCCGATTGCCTGGCCGTACCTGGTCACTACCTTGCTCACTTCGTGGCTCATCATCGGGTCGATTCAGAGGACGGGACGAGTGTGTGTGTGCTTTATTGAACGAAAGCAATTTAGTACAAGCTTCCCAATAAGCATATTGAATCAGAGCCAAAGCTTGTCAAAGACAAACATTATCTTCCCTGGTTGCAACCATGAAGAAGTAATACAATTTAAATTATTTTATTGATCGATTGCAATGGGGGGATTAAATAAGAAGCCCATAATTTGAGAAGGAATCTTAATTCGAATCATTTGTAATTATTCTATAAATAATTTATATTATTAAAGAATTGAGTTTTAACCTTTTCTTGATTGACTATTATTTAACAAATTTTGAGGAATGGGAATATTTTGGCTTACTGGAAGAACTAGCAATTAGACCATATTTATTCGTAAGACAATGTATTTATTGATGTAAATGGGAAAAAAGGTCTTTTTAAATCCAATAAGTATTTTTGAAACCCAGTATATTTATGATTGTATTACGTTGTTTCTTGTATATAATTGACATTTTGTAAAGAGTATTAATTAACAAATTTATAAAAAAAATCAATTTATGTGCAATAAATAGGAAACTAAAGAAACATATTTCCGTACCTGTATGCCAAATTATATTTAATATATTATATTATATTATTTTTACACTTCTTAAATATATGTAAATATACCTTTTTAAAATCAGAATCCATTAAATAAAACTATGTTACCCAGGTGACCACCTTTTGAACTACTGAAACCTCTGCCATACTAGAATGCCTATAAATTATTTTTGGTTGATCTGCGAAAGAGCATTGCGACCTTCTCATAGAGATAACCTCTCCTTTATGCTTTTATGCTGACCTCGGCAACTGCAATGAATGGCCAGCAGGCCATGGACCAAGGAGGAAGGAGGAAGGACCACGGCACGATGCCTGAAACGATTCCATGCCGTTGCAATCGCGGCCATTAAGTCATTTTGTTTCCTGTAACATTTCCGGTATCTTTTTAGCGTCGTCGCCGCTTCGAGTATTGCAAGGAGTGCGGGCTCCAGGAGTTTCCCGTAGGTTCCTGGCGGATCGCTACCAGGTCGTCCTGATTGGGGGCGGAGCGCCAGGATTGGGTGGCCGGGCGGCTGGGCGGCAGCAAATGCTTTTAAAGTAGATGATGGCGTTGGCCGCTTGGTCAATTTATTGCTTACCAAATGTGTGGCTGGCCGGGGCCCGAATGCAACTGAAACTCTCCAAATTGCACCGCGTAAAGTGTTCTCTGAAATTAACTCGGCCCACTTTGGTCTTGCCTCAGATAGCAGAAAATATAAATAAGAGAAACAAAATTGTAAAATAATGGTTTTACATTAATGATAGCCCTGGGCTTCAGGAGCTCGGTAAAATTTTACTCAGTAAATAAATTATCTTTTCTTTGGTTTTACATGAAGCTGTACTTTAAATAGTTTGCTTATAGTGGAATCCCCAGGATGGTGGTTTTCTTAGCTCTTAGTTTTGGTATTGAAACCTTTTATAATCATACAAATTTAATTATTAAACCAAGACTTCCTTTTATTTATATCTCAACAAATATCTCAACTAACTTCTATTTAATTATTTTAATAGACGTAAAACATTGTTTATTTTTTGTAAAATCAAACACCAATTAAATAATCTACCAGTTTCTTTGTTTTACTTTTAATTTAAACACAACTACCGTATTAAAATAATAAATAACGTACTGACTGGTCTCTTAAAAGTTAAAAGCTCACTCAATGTTTATAAAAATATGTTGCACAGCGGTTTTTGCAGCAAATAAATAGCATTTTGTGGTAAAATCTGAATTAAGTGCTTGGTGTAAAGCATTGCACAGATTGCGCTTATTTATTTTATAAAAATGCATTTGCTCTAAGTGAACCCAACGAGCGGAAAAATTTTGAGCGCATTATTTTGTACATGCAGGAGACCGCAATAAGGCCCAGTTGCCAAATCCTCCAAGAGCCCCACCCCACGATACGGGCATTGCTCATACGCAGCGTTGCCAAGGAAGCGGTACGAGAAACGAGAACGACAACGAGTACGAGTACGAGTACGAGAACTGCAGTGGATGGTTGGCTGAGCTGGCTTGCCCGCCGGGTCCCTGGACGCACATACAGCAGATTTAGTGGGGGCTGCTTTTATCTTGTCGCGCTCCTGGTCGCTCTGGGGACAGGCCCCGGCGCCAGGTGGGACCAGGAGTCGGAGTCGTGTACATTTGTTCATATGCGAATGCCGGCCGGGCACTCTCGGCTCTAACTGTGAACTGTAAACTGTAAACGTATCTGCAGCTTTGGCCGTATCTGCTCCTCCATATCGCCTGGCAATCCCATCAGCCCCGGCTAAATGTGTAACAGCAGTCACTTAGCGTACTGCTGCCATCCAACCTCCAACCTGGGCAACACTGTGTGCGGTCCTTACTTCATTGGCACAATCCCCAGACGCGCAGCTACTGGTGCTGCTGCCTTTTCGCTCCGTTTTCATTGTTTTGCTGTGCATTTTATTTTATTTTTTCCCGTTTCGCCACGTATTTTCTTTTAATGCGCTGCGGATTTGCTGTGAAATATGCACAGGGGGCGCAGAGGCTCTCTGCCAGATGGGGTGGTGGGAATCGCCCAACTAGCGCCACCCACCTGGCCTCCATCTGTCTCCCAGTTGGCCCAGCACTCTTATGCTAATTAAGTTTATGCTAATTTAACTTATTGCCACTAAGTTGGCCCACATATGCGGCCAGCCACAGGAGCCATCACTTTATTCTGCGGTGTCCTTCCCCCAGTCCGCCGAAAATTTGGGAAAGCGATCTGCTGCTGCTGGTGGCTGTCACAGAAGCACAAGCCGACACATCGAATAAAGCTGAAACCGAGCTAATTTATATAATTAAAAGTAACTGTAATCAAGTTGCAAATCTAAGTGAAGCATGGACTTTGGGTGTTCCAGGTGTGGGAATTAGAGTTAAAGCAATTGAAAGGAAGGAGATTTGTTTATATAATTTAGAAAATGTACTCTCTGTTCGAATATTCCTCATCCATCGAGCTCTTTCTTTATAATATAAAATTTAAAATAACTAAATTATTATTTATTTAGTATAGAACTTGAGACCTAAAACGCCACTCACATGAATATGATTGGCTAAGAGGGATGGCTTGGAATTTATTCCAACAAACCATTCAGTTTTATACCGGGAATTTCCACTCTGCCACCGAATATTTACAACGTACAAAGTCAAAAAAGCGTACCGTTCAGCAGAACTTATTGTCTGATTTTTATGTAAATTGCATTTAAAGCAATAAATCAGTTTTAATCAGCCCACGAATCCAGGCAGCTGAGCCGACGTCGTTGTCGCTGTCGTTGGCTCTGTGTCGTGTCTGTTGGACGCACGATAGTCCTTAATGCGTTTGAGTTTATGTGCACATACATACGTGTTGTACGGGATCCTGTGGGCGTTCCAGTGTGCGTTTGCGCCTGACGTAAGAAAACGAATTGTGTATGCATGGCGCTTTATTAAAAAAAAATCGGACCAATAAATGAATTTCTGCATATGCCTGCATATTGGAATTCGTTCATTAAACTGCCCCAAACTGAGAACTGTGTGCCAGCCGAATCAATATCGTTTTAAGTAAGGACATTGATGAAATAATAAGAATATGAAACATTTTAACATACATTTTTTTTTATTTGTAATATTTAAAGGATATATAGAGACTTTATTTTTACTTGTAGTTAAATATTTAAGTGTTTTTTCTTTCACATTTTTTTAAGGAGACAACTTTGTTTGATTTCTTTTAAAAATGTTTAGTAATTTTATTCGTTTAATGTATATATATATTTAAATTCTCTAAAATGGAAACTAACTAAATAGTCGCATTAATAGTAAGTCAAGTAACTATCTCATCTCATAAACAAATTTTTCAGTGGCAACAATTGTTTCTAAATTCAATTTTGGACCATTTTAAATAGAAATGAACAAATGAAGAGTTCAGAATAATGCCAAAACCTCGTATGACACTTCACTTTCAGCACTCAAAATATACATTTCCTATATGTATGTATGTTCATTTGCTGTATTGTCCTCGAATAAATCGCTTATTTACCTCGAAAAACATCAGAATGTCAAAATGTTTGATAACTATTCGCAACACAGAGACCCCTGAATGTCGCTAATTAAATTAGCAAGCGCCAACAACTGCGTTGGCATTTAATTGTGCAGCATAAATCAACGCTGAAAAGGGAAAAACAGAGCCAACAAACAGGAAAACAGCCAACATAGCGTCCTGGCACAGGCGTTTTTGGCCCAAAAATGTGATCAAACTTTTGTCGAAATTTTTGGCTTGGCCACCAGTTCCAAAAATGCTGTTGCTTATGTATGGCTTTGCAGAGCAAAGCGGAAAGTTAATTCGAGGCAATTAAGTTGACATGCCAAATGTCCTGGTGGGGATTCAAAGTAGAGTTAAGCTCGGTTCATTGTTGATGCTGCATTGAAAAAGGTATATCTACCTTTCGTACGTATTCTAAAAAATAAAGAGAGCTTGTACTTTTTTTAATCTGAGTTGGGAAACCAATATACATATATGTATATGTTTATTTTCCATTAATTAAATTGTAAAAGAGCGAACTTTGGTTGAGGTTTTTTTATTTAAATTTACTTTTACATTTTTATATTATTTTGTTGTACAGAACTCTGAAATTTGAGTTTAATTCAATCGCTTACCCATATTCAGTCTTTCTTTATTGATTTTAAATTTTTGTATGAAGCCTGGATTAGATTTTTTTGTTCTTTTGTTGTATTTTGTGTGTGTTTTTTCAGACTGTTTGTTTGGTTTTGTTTTCGCCTTTCGCTGCGTTATTTTCGCCGTAATTTGTCGCTCTGACTAGGCAAGTTTTCGTGGTGCTATTTTTTGGTGGCTTTGTTGCTGGGCGCTGTTTTTAGGAGTTGTTCTTGTTTTTGGTTTATAGTTCAAATGTTTCCTTATTTATGCGATGTAGTGATGGCGTTTTTGTTGCTGCAGCAGTTGTTGTTATTTGCCCTGGAACATTTTTTGCTGACATGCCAAACTTTTTGCCTCAATAAAGTTTTGATATTTTTGGCAAGTGGGCGGGATCGGGCGCACCAAGGGCAATTACATGAAAATGCATTTATTATTGCATCAAATTTGTTGCTGAAACAATGTGTGAAATTCATGATGGCGATAAGAGAGATTGAGGCTGTCTAAAAAATGACCTTGCTAAAAAAAGTCAATTACAACGTATAGTTTTATCGTTTGGAAATGCATATTTAGAATAAATTTAGGCTATCTCTAATGTTAACTTTGATGGGAGAATATTTTCATAATTTTTTGGTTAACAAGAACCTACAGCTTTTAGTTTTTACTGATACAATCCTAAGAGGCTTGAAAAAATTATAATTTAATTAGTTTCTCAAATATTTAAATTGTAAGGTAATTCCTTAAAGGTAAACTAATTCTTTTTTAATATTTTTAATTTAGGATTATACATTTTTAATGGTATATCACTCTTTTTTTATTTTGCATATTCCCATACATTCCTCTCTGTATCCTTCGTACGCTGGCACACATTGTCATAGATCATTATTAGGAAAAATAATAAAGTCACCCGAAGAAAATTTATCAAAATCATAAATCATTGCAAATTGCTTCAATTTTTTATTCACCTGCATTCATGTACGCGGAGCACTGCGCTTTCATCGGCTCCTCTCAGTGTGTCTGTGTGTGTGTAGATGTTGGCGCTATTATTTCTCAACGTTTGCATGGGGCAGTGCTGAAATACTCGTATTTGCAAGCTGGCGCTGAAATGAGTGCTACAGAAAATGTGCACCGAGTGGAGAACATCCCTCGCTCCGAGAGTGAGTGGAGCCCCATGGAGCCTACTCACAAAGAGTGACTCAAAGTATGCTCGTGAGTCGACATTTGCTCTTAGTTTGGCCTAAGAGAAATTGAGTTTCGAGATCAACAATTGAGTGGAGTGGATTTAAGGAATCAAGAGTAGACAATATGTTATGGAAATAAAGCTCAATTTTGAAACGCTCTTAACTCGCAATGGAAGAAATTTACTGGGTGTATAAATAGTTGAGTTCAAACGGAGTTAAAATGCATCTTGAATGGGTTTCCTTTTATCAGCATAGTTAAAATTATACCACTGTTAAGCTTAAAATAACAAGGGAAAATGTTTTACTTTTTAAATATTATATCCTTTATATATATGAGAGGATTTTTGAATTTATAGAATTCTATGAGCTCTAATTAGTTGGGTTTCGATTTCATTATTTAAATTATAGTTAACAAAATTATAAAACCTTTAAGTTAGTGTATTTTTTGTAATTTTGTCTTCTTAAATCGGATAGCAATAGCCCCTAAAATCTCTACTCTTTGTTATATTTTGAGGTGTCTGTATTTGTATTTCTCGTTCTATGGTTTTCCCACCATTCCCAGGAAGTAATTATGTAAAAATTAAGTGTTTCGGCAATTACTAGACAAAAAGTTAAGTTAAGTTAAAAGGCTTTATTGAATCATTTTCTTTTCTTTAAAATATATCTATCTTAAATCAATGTTGAATCATATTAATTTTTTGTCATCATTATTATTTATCCTTATGATCGTTATTTTTTGTAGTGCCTTATAAACTGGGATTCGTTTTAATTGATAATAATGTTAATGGAAGAGGTTGGCCTTTCACTAACACACTTGCCGGAGTCGGAGACGGAGCCGGAGTCGAAGTCTGAGGCGGAGTTGGAATCAGAGTCGAGAACTTGGGAATAAACAATCAAACAAAATGAAGCCGTAAATACATTTGGCATCGGACGATGGCCACTTGAATCGGCGCAGGAATGGACTCGACCGATTCGCTTTGTGATGACGACTTTTTAATTAAAATAAAAATGCAATCCACACATACCACGGACGATGATGCCGTTGATGATGATGATGATGATGATGACGGGAGTGGTGGAGAATCACGACAACAATAAAAATTAAGTTAAAGCGCGTTTTAAATTGCTGCGTGGTCGCCGGGATGGGACGCGGCATGAAATGAATGCGCATAAGTTTGATGCAATTCGCAGGAGCACGTGCACACACAGACAGAGGCGGTCATATTTTACGGGGCACGCAGCAAACAATTGAAAATAAATAAGAGTGAAATTAATTTGTTTCCTTTTGTTTTCTCTCTTTTTTTCCCCATATATATAATTTTTTTTTTTGGGATAATAGGCTTATAAAATATTTTAATTGGTCTGTGATCTGGCACGTAACTTAGTCAGGGTCATTGTTTTTTGTTACTTAATAAACACAAAAGCACAGAAATAGAAAATCCACTTTTTTCTGGATTTAAATAAACTAAAACGTGTACATTAATTCCAATTAGTGTGTTTAATTGTGGATTCCTTTTGTCATAACTTGAAACCATTTTATAAAAAAACATAAATCCGCCTGCAAAAAAGTCTCCTAACAAAGCCAGAAGCTATTTAGTTGCAGTTTTGGGTTATATTGAAATTACATTAAGTATTTATACCTTTATTCCAACAGAAAATAAAAGAAAATACAATTGATAATTATAATTTAGTTATCAATTCAATTTAATTAATTAAATTACACAAACCTTTCATTAGATATATTTTTGCTTCAAGACTGAATGTTGGGGTTTATAAATATGTTTCCCATGTAATATAAATATAGTTTAAATCATTATACATTAAGCTTACAATAAAAACAATTTTCCTTTTCCTAAGATTGTACTTTTCATCACTTATTTCCTTCGATTATATCCTATGAAACAAAGCCCTATACCTACAAAAAGCCTATCGTTTTGACTAGTATCCCGGCGCTGTTGCTGTGATCGAGGATGTGGCCTGTTACCTGAATTAGTCTCGCCCCCTTACCTTTACGGTTTTTGGTGGCTATTTGCCGTTTTGGTCACCGTTGCAGCCGCTGTGGCTGCAGCATCACTCATACGCCGCGTTGCATCGGCCGCAGAGTCTCGCCTCATTCATTGAGTCGTCAAGTACAAGTGCATTTGCATCGAAATTGATTGCTCACAAAACTGCCGATACTGCAAAATTGCCAATTTCAGATGCCCTACTGCATTGTGTTGCCCCAATGTGGGCGTGGCCATGTAGGCGTTCGACTGTGAGCTCTGAGCTGTGGAGCTCTGAGTGTGGGTCTTCCTGCTGCCGTTGCCGTTGCCGATGCCGATGCTGCATCAACAGTTCGTTGATTAAAAGTGCGTTGAACAAAAATGAAGAGTTCATCGTTTTAAGTTTTAATACCACTTGAAATTTTCGTCTTCATTGTTCCCATAAAATGCATACCTAAAGGCAATAAAGTGGAAATGGGGATTAATCCATATCGCTCGGCTTCAGTGTACAGGAAGGTAATTTCGCGAATGATTGCAACTGAAAAGGCATATTCAAAGCTAACAAAGTAATATCATATATAGTACTTGACATATATCCTTATTAATGCCAGAAAAATTAAGGAACGCTTATAAATTTATAATAGAAACTTCATTGACTAACAGATTGGTATCACTATTTTCTACTAGAAAAAATCAAAGCTTAAGAGTGTTGAAAACTTTCACTGTTTACTTTAAAAAATAAATCTCTTATACTTGCTTTGTTCTGAATTAAAGTCAGTACTTTGACAATTAAAAAATAAAACCCACGCCGCAAAAACACACACCCGCCAACATGGTCCCATCTCCTCATTAGCATTCTACTGCAGATGAAAGTGCAACCGTGGGCCGAGCGGGTAATTAGTTTTTGGCGTGTTGCGGGGCAATTTTTGAAAATTTCTTATTTAATGCGCCGGCTGGTGCTGGTGGTGGAGTGGCTATTGGCGGCGGTGTAACTGCAGCGGTCGGTGTTGAAGCCTGCCAAAATCGTGGTGCCTAATTGCGAGCAATCATATTTTGTTTGCCAAAAGCTGCTTGAGCGAAGTGGCGCCGCCACCGCAGCTGGTGGATTGGTGGATCTGGTGGATGTGGTAGGTAGGTGGGATGCAATCAGGCTGCCAGTGCCAGAGCACTGCACGTCCTGCACGTCCTGCTGGTGTTTGCATGTGCACTCCCCTCCGCAGGGAGTGGGACTGGGAGTGGGTCTGAGCCTGAGACTGGGGCTGCGGCGGCTTATCGCCTCTCGCCTAGGCAAATCAATCAATTTAAAAGCAATTGCTGTTAATGTGCAACGTTTGTTTGGCAGCTGTCAAAAATTTGCACACGCAGACACACATAGACTGGCTGGCTGCTGGCGGGACTCCAGAGTCCTTGAGTCCTTGAGTCTTTGAGTCTCTGGTTTATTAGTTCGACGCCAACAGATTCGCCGATGCCTGCTTCTTTGGGGTCAATCGTTTGGCGCCCGCTACTGTGGTCCTTGATTGATGATCAAAGCAGCCATAATTGGCCGCTCTGAAGGAAACTAGTCCTGCATCTACATACAAATATGTATCTCTGTGTGCAAATTGTAGACAGTTTGTCTGCGCAAAGGGATTGGCGGTGTGGTTCAATGCTTTTGCCTGATTGATGTTTGCTGTCGGCTGAAATTGCCTCAATGATGAGACCTAAAGTCTGGGTTTCTTGGTAATTATGGGCCTAAATCTTTAAGCCAGTAAAACTCCAGGATAAGGCTTAAAGATAGAAAGGATTGAAATGGCTTAGAAGTTAAAGTGAAGCTGATTAAACTGGAAAGCAGTTTGAGTCAGTTTGACCCTCGATTCACCTCTTAAAATCTCAAGGAGTATCCTTCACACACAGGCTTGACATCCTCTGCTGGGGTATTTAAAATGTGCGGCAGTCATCGTGCAAAATAACAAAAAATCGAAGAATATTGTATGAATAAGGGATATAGTACTACACATGTTGGTAAGCAGATAGGGCGCCGGCAGCAGATGGCAGACGGGGACACAACATTTGCATTTTACAAACAATTGAAAAAGTAGTTAAAGTTTTTGTGTTCGCCGAAGCACACACACATACACACACACACCTTGCTGGGGATAGCTTGGAACAACACGTTCTCATTTTTTGCTCCCGGCGGCGCATAAGGAACGGTTCAGCGCGGTCGCCGGACGGTTTTTGGCTTTGGCTTGTGTTTGGCATTTACACTCAATGTCAGTTGCCCCGCCACACCTGTCCACGTGTCAAGGGCCTTCCTCCGCTTTTTGTTCTTCGGCAGCGAGGAGTACACGATATGTGTGTGTGTGTGTGTGTGTGTAGCTCATATGCTCCTTTTTGCTCCTCATAGTTTTGGTGCAACGTTTCGCACACTTTCGCTGGAATCCGGCTTTTTGCACGGACACACCGTGTCTGAGTTGACACATTTCTTTGATGTTGCCGGTGCAGGTGTCACTTCTGCTGCACAACTGACTTAACGGATTTTATAATGAGATGGTTTGGGAGAAGGGTTTTTATTAGAGATATTGTGTATGTATAATTTTATTTATAAATGTAGACATACAGGCTACTTTTCTAACCAAAAATATGTAGAAATATATACCTAATAATATTAACTTTCCCTGCAAACTCCCAACTCCTTAGAAGCCCCCGAAAAGTTAACACTCATATCTCTGGCAAAGTGCAATCTGCTTGGCCTAATCCATTTTATGATACTCCACAAGATGGATCGCCAGCTTTTAAGCCAACTTTAAAACAAAAACAAACCAGAGACCGCAAATGCAAATCGTCCATTACTGGGGCTATCAATAACTGATTTACATCCTCGCTAAATCTGCGCCAAATAAGCTGCAAAACCCAGAACGCCCGCCGGGCGGACCGGGCAATTGTGCACCCCATGGGGATCTGGGAAACTGGGATCGGGGGACTGGAGATTCGAGCTGAATGCGGATGCGGACGCATTGCAAACAATGGCAACAAAATATGCTGCTGCGCTTAAATGAAATGCCAACAAAACCAAACAGTTAAATCGCTGGGGCAAGGGCTCCAGTTGGTATGCGGAGGAGCTCTGGCAACGGGGTGGCCTGGCCTGGCCTGGCCTGGGCTCTGTGTGCGGCAGCGACTGGGATTTCTGGGGCTTGGCCGGACTGGCGTTGGCCTCCGGGCGCGACTTGAAAAGCAGCTTCATTTTAGCGTATAATTGAGCGAGCACAAAATATGCGACAGGCGACAGAAGCCAGAGGGCGGTCGAAGGCACAAGAATGTGGGCGTGGCCCGTGCAGGGACGAGCTGCAGCGCACGGGAACGCAGGGATTTTGCGGAAGTATGAAATTTTACTATTACTTTGTCGCAGCAAATAGAGCGGAAGTCAGTCAACGAATGCAATACCAAGTTCAAGCGACTTGATTGTGTCTTTGAGTCGCGGAATGCGAAGCATTGTGAGGGGTTCCCTTTATGTGGAAATCAATGCAAGTTGCCAGCGCCTCGGGTGTTTGCGGTGAAATATTTTTGACACACATATATGTACATATATATTTTGTGGTAACCCATCTTGGCGTGTTTACTAGAAAGGAAAATGAGCGGAGACTTTAAGGTGTTAGGAAACTAGGTAGGAAATATAAGGTTCTCCCTTTGCAATGTGTATGTTCTGGCTTGAAATATGTTGGGTCTAGGCAGTAATATAAATATTAAATTTAATTTGATTTTATTTTAATGTAAAAAATATTAGAAAATAAAGTCAATGAATAATGCAGGGGATTTCTATTTAAGAAAAGACACACTTCGTTTATAGATTTTATTTCCTAATGAATTTTGCAGCAAGTAAAACCTTAGGAGAAATGTGGCAAAAGTGAAACTACATATTCAGCTTTTATTCTCTAATTATCTGAGGAAAACACTAGTATTCTCAACCAACACTTTAAATCCCCTTCATCTTAGCCTAGTGTTAATTATTAAATAACAAACAATAACTATAATTTGTCCTCAATCAATTAAGGCTTATGCTCTAAGAAGCTTTCATCCCTTTGGTGTCGATTAAGATGAGCCATGTACATATATGCATTTACTAATTGCTCTGCCTGCGATTTATCGGTGAAATAAATGGGACCTACATCCATCTCAACTAGGTTGAAATTCGGTTTAATAGTTAATTAGTGACAATTGCGAAAACGATAATTGTTCTTGTCGTGTTGTAAATTCACTTGGCTGGGGCGGAGCCAAGCCGTAATTGTTTATCGAGACCCGTTGGCCGCGCAAAGACAACGTCAGGGGCCAAGGCTCCCTTCTCGGATGAGAATCCACATCCTGGCCGCCTGCCTGTCCTGCGTGTGTGTGTGTGTGTGTGTGGGGGCATAAATTGTTGCATGCCAGGCAGGCGCTTTAAGGCATTCGGGCATGGCGTGCTGCGGTTTGAAGCCTCAATTGCATAGCAATCTCGGGCCTGTGTGTCTAACGTTTTGTTGATTGATGGTTAACCAGAAAATCAATATCACTATGCTAATGAGACTGGCATAAATGCACAAACATGCGTTGTGCTGCCGAAAGACGCAGGGCATTGGTAATGAACTCTGCCGGCAATTAGCCAAAGAAGTTGGTCGTCTCAAATGATGTCCCAGACTGTGGCGGCGGCTGCTTTAAAGCTTAACTTCTGCGAGCCCCAAAACGATTATCCCTGAACCGTGAAATGCAGTCGAATGTTTCAACTGATTTATTAAATTATTCACTTCTTTATGCGCCGTCATTGACGCGTGATAGTGCGACTTTTGTGGGGGTGACGATGGGTGGCCCCAACCCAGGCCTCATATCCAGTTGAATAGATGTCAATTGTCTGCACGACTGCTAATTTAATTAGATTTTAATATATAATTATAAACTTTCGTTCATGCCGTGTAATTACCAAATTTTTTTGCGCCGTATTTGTGCATTATTCCAGCTGGCTAATTACGAAATGGTTTAAATGCCGCCGCCCAGTCCCAGTTACACGTTTGTCCATTAATAATAAATTTCTCATTTTAGTTTTCGGATGCCGCATCTTTTGTCACCTCACTGAAGACACTGACCCCAGCTGGTTACGCACGGTTAATCAGACTCCACCAAATGGGTTTTAAATTCAACGTTGCATTCAATTGAGAACAAATACCAACAGGCGATGTGACTTGCAGCATTTATTTATATTCAATTTATTATTAAGCGGCTTTGCACCTTAATCGGCGCTGACAGTTGACAACCGCCTGTCAATTATGCACTGAATATTTTGAACAGCAACATTCGCACATTCGCACATCCCTTAGGCTGGACAGCATTTACTGCTGAGCTGTTGTGGGCATTTTAATTATTTTGACATTTCGCCATTAGCTGTAAAATATAATTAACTACCGCAAACAGGATTTAACCATAAATAAACAAAAGTTTAACGCGCACACACACGCATGCTGTCGGTAAAAATACGTGAAACTTATCTTGCGGAGCTAAGAAAAAATGAATTAACTGTCCCATTTGTATAGTTGGATTTACACTACGAAAATAATTTATTTATTTGACTTTAATGATATTTTAGAAACATTTTTAGAATATATTTTTTAAATCTATTAGGGGTTGTTATGTAAGGTTTTCATAAAATTATTAATTTAAAGAGAGCTCTTTTTCTAAATGTTGGGGTAATTAAAAAAAATATAAGCAACTTATTGATTATATGGATTGTTGCCTTAAAATTATAAAAACTTATTCTTAATTGTAAAGAAATGTTCTTAGTTTTCGGGCCTTTTTAGTCTCCTTTAATTTTGGTTTCCTTTAATATTTTCCATCTGTAATTATTTTTTATAGGACTTGGTCATCCCGTATTGCAGTGTAAAACTCCACGAAATCCATAGCATTTTAATTATATTTTGATGTTTTTCACTTGCGACAAATGCAAAAATTAATTGCATTAATGTGTACACACATTGATTGTTGTTGTTGGGCGAATATATATGCGCCATGTGCATTGCACATATAGACCGGTATATTTATCAATTAATTGAGTAATATGGAATTACATAAATGTTTGGTTTGCTCTCGCCTGCAGGCATAATCGCATTAAAATGCCACAAAATAAGCGCCATGATATAGCTCATCCAAATCGACCGCATTAATTTTTAACTTTAGCAAAATTCAGCCGGACAGATTTTCAGGGTTACAATTCAAGCTGATAATGCCAAATGACAGTTTTAAATATTTATTGCCATGGCACCAGACATCTGATTAAATAGATGGTCAAATTCCGGGACTACCGCAGCAAAAGTTGTCATTATGAGAATGTATGAGGTGCAGTCAGGATTGGAATTTAATAGGAAAACAAACCATTAATAGTCACCTCTATTTTGTATTTCTGTTGCCTTGGTATTTAAGTATCTTTGGATTAATTTTAAAATTTTGTAAAGACACGCCTATAGTATAATTTTCGAATCTATAAAGTTGCATATCCTCTTGATTATATTATTCAGATTTCTTAGTTTCACAAATAGAATATTTAAACCAATTTAAGGGATGTGTTGATTATTTTACTTTTATAAGGGTCATATTAAATATAGTTATCTTTATTGGTAAATAAGCTGCATAAATAAAGAATACAAACTTTGCCGAGTTTGAGGGATGATGATTTTTATTAATTTAAATTTAATTAGGCAAGAAACAAAGCTACCTTCGCGAGGCCAACGTTTTTAATCGATTATTACCTGAAAAAAATTCATTTATTTTTATAAATAAATAATAAAATTTTACAATTTAATTTAGTGTTTAATGTTTAAAGCTGAGGGCTATAATAAACGTAACGTAGATTAATATAAACAAATATATACATTGTCAAATAGAAAAATGTTTAAAATACGCTTACAAAAGCTGCACTGCAGCAGCTTCAAGGTTAAGAACCAGCTTTTATAAGCCAAAGCTTTTGGTTATCGAAACAGCAGGTGTGTATTAAAACTGAAATCTAAAAGCTGAACTTATATAGTTCCTTATCCATTAATAGCTTTGCCAATGTTTAAGAATGTAAAATATTTTTGCAGTTTTTTTCGTTCAATAATAGTTTACAGAAAGCTCAGCAACCAGTGTGAAATGTTTCGCTGATGTAACGGAGTTTTTTAAATACCTCACATTGTCAATTCATTGGGGCCAAGCTATAAGAATGATATTTTTAATGAACTTAAAATATCATAGAAAAAACGTATCTTACTTATTATACACTTGCAGGGTATTCTAATTTTTATTAGAATTTAGCAATGCAATTGCTATATTATATAAAATTATATAAAAAGTCTAGTCTATTTGACTAGGATTGATTGTTCGAGCTATTCAAATTCTACTTCGTAAATAGGTAATTTTTTACAATATTCTAAAGAGTAAATCCCGTAGTAATAGAAAAATCATAGAGAAGTATTATAAGTTCGTTTGATAAAGATGATCGAATTTCAAACTGCAACGGCTTCATTAAAGTTAGGTAAGTAATTTAACGTTCATAGGGTTTATTTAAATAATTTTTAATATTTTAAAAATGTTTAAGTTTTTATATTATGCTTAAGACTAATAACAAATTTACCAAAACGTATTAGATAAAGTAAAAAACAAATAAATATATTTATCTTCATTTATTTAAATTTTATATATGTATATTCTCAGCGCTGTTTTCAAGATTCTTCTTATGTTTAATGTAAACTCCTGTTTTAAGTCGCGGACGTTTAATTTACTAGACAATCTCTAAGTAAGTTGCCATAGAGCAAAGTTAAAAAACATACAAGTTGCAACATTAAAGTTTCTGCTGAGGTCCTTGAAAAGCTTTAAAAAGTCCTGTATTGATAAATTGATAAATAAATAAAGGAGTCAGAAGCTGAGCAGCCAAAATCTCCACGTTAGAAGGCCACTTTCACTTTCCCTCGCCCGTTCGCTGGCTCTGTTGCTCTGCTGGCCAGCTTCTCTTGGCCGGGGGTGTGTGTGTTGTGCCTGGCTTTCTCCCCCTGGGGTAACTGCAACCGAATGTTGCAACTCTGGCCGAGTGGCGATGCTGCGGCCACGCCCACGCCCGTCGCTAAAAAGCACAGCGCGCAGCTTTTGGCCGTTCAACGATTGACACTGCAGAAGGCAGGCGGGCCAAAAGCAAAAACAAGAGCAACCACAACTAACCTTTCCTAATAAAAAATGATTGCGGCGGCCTTCAGAGGCCGCGAAGACGACGGCACCCCGCTTCCGCCCAGGAGCGAACAAAATACAGGAAGCGCCCTGCATTTCGTATGGAAAGCTCAACGCCGATGTGTTACATCAATCTCGGAGCGGAAAGAGCCGACTCTCTTTCTCCCCGAGCTTTTCATTGAGCACGCACACAGGGGCAGGTGCATACACGGTGTCCTTTCAGAGAGCAGCAAGTCCTGAGACTGTGAGAGGGAGAGCATGGGCACTGAGGCTGGGATTACTCATTAACAGAGCAGACGCCGCACTGTCTAACGAAACGGAATGAGCTCAAGATATCGCAGGGTGTTCCCAGTTTGATCTTATTTTAGGATGAGTCGAAAAATAGAAGCACGAAGAGCTCAGACTCTAAACGAAGAAATTATATTTTAATTATCATCACTATAAGTAAATAGCCATGGTGGACCAACCTAATTCATAAGTGCTGTAAGAAATCAAATGTTCTTAGGCTGCAGTCTTGTAAGGTGAATGATTTATTCTTAAAAACACTAATAAAGACACCATCATTAGAAACTAATATAATAATTTTATAGCGGACCATAAAAATAAATTGTAAATTAATAACAAATTGTAGATAAAGTAATAAAGGGTTATTTAAAAAATATTGTACTTTCTATTATTACTTTAAGATATACCGGTTCCTAAAACCCAAATACAATTATGTATATTGTCTTGACTTGTATCTCCTAAATAAATTAAGGGCATATAACATCTTAAATTTAAGTCTGCCTTAACATTTAAACATACAATTCTATTTAAAGAGTCACCTTATGTGTTTGAATTAACCCGACAGATGCAGCATATGCTGTATGACGCTCTAAATCGATTTTCGACGTTTAGCGGAAAGCCTTCTCATCTGGCAAATGATTCATCCATCATTTATAAGTCCACCTGCCTGAGACTGAAAATCGCGTAATAAGGACTAACCCTGCAGGACAACGGTTTGTTGTTGCCTTGGTATCCCTAAAACTTTCCTTCACTAGACGTTCGACGTTCGACGCTCGACGCTCACCAAGACCGATGCGAAAACCGGCTTTTTGCAACAAACAACAACACGAAAACAAATAAAAAAAAAAATGACGCCACATCAGGTGACGTGAAAGTCGGAGGGATGGAGAGAAAGACACCGAGAGAGCTGGCCAGAGAGCCCGCTCAGAGCTTTGAGAGCGGCTTAAAAAGTGGCAGAATTATGCTCGCTCTGCCACCCCCTAGTCTCTGGCACAGCTGACGCACGTTCACGTGGCTCCTGGCACACCAACACACGGGCAATCGCCGCCGCTCTGTGAGCTCTCCGAAGCGCTGGCGATGGCAGTAGCTTTTCTGCCTCGCCGCTTCGCTCGCGGTTTCAGTTGGGCGACAGACTCTGCTGGACTCGACAGAAAATCGGGAGCTTGGAAAAGTGTGGACCGTGTGGAAAGTCAAACGGTACTTGCAAATGTTTGGGAAAAACTCAGCCCAGCGCTCCTCACCTTGCTCAAAGGATACTTGTACTTCCGAATGTGTGTGACCCCAAAGGGGACAAAGCTGAAGCGTTACTTTCTTTCGCGCAGAAAACAAACACTCGTATCAGAAAAACAACATGCCAAGTGCTCTGATTGTGCGACAAATTAGTGGAAAATCCATTTAGCCATCGACGACCGACGACGCCAAGGGTCTTTAATCAAATGTAGCGCCAAAAGTGCAGGTAAGACACGGCTGGGAAACGGGAAAATCCGTCCAGCACAAAGTCAGCAAAGCAAAGTAATGAAAACACGGCCAAAAGCGAATCCAGCGAATGCAGCGTGCAGCGGGCAGCGGGCAGCCAATCAGCGAGTAGCGTTCTCTGACATTGGATGCTGCTGCTGCCACAAATGATGCCGTTGTTCTTGTTGCTGCTGCTGCTCTTGTTGTTGCTCCTGTGGCAGCAGCAGCACCAGCAGCTCGCATGAAGCTTAAATGTCAGGGGCATGTGCACCCAACACGGCCCAGGGAATTAGGAGCACACTTTCAGCCGTTCCACTTTCCCCCGCCGCCCCGTCCGTTGACCATTTCTCTTTCGTTCCCATTAATCCGCAGATTTTTATCACTCTTGTTACAGTTTTTTTTAATCTTTCTAACTATTTTAAACGTTTGCCATGAAACCAAATATTGAACATAATATTTCTAAGCCTATTTATTCATTATCCTAGAACTTAGAATAACTAGGAAGTTTACAAGGATTTTATAATAGAATTGCTAATACATCTCTTAAGTATTTAGTTATCTAGTTTTTTAACCAGAAAGACAGCGGAATATACATTCTCATCCTACTTTCCCTTTTCTTCTCCCTAAACTAAATTGCTTCCAACCATTCCAAATTAATATAATTATTTTAATAAATACTTACAGTATATGTATATATTTTTCAAGATTTTTGTGGCGTGTTGCACGGGATTCTGGCTGCGCTAGCCCATAACAATACAAATTCAAATACATAAAAGCCAATTATTATGAATCTTTTGCAGTCCCGGCAGTTCCTCAGTCCCTTTGTCGGTCAGTCCCTCAGTCCGGCATTCCTTGCCCCAGCCCTGCACGCATGAATAGCCATCAACAAATGCTGTTTAGGTCCTTGGACAGGTTAACACGCGACTTTCTGGCTTATTATGCCGAATAATTGTGAGTCAAATTCGAGACGCAACGGAGACGAGCAAAGAATGCCGAAAACTTTTAATGAGATTTTTACTCAAAAGTTTTTGTTACTCTTTGCGGAATGGGTATATGGATTTTACGATACAGATTGATCTTTATTTTATAAAAGTTTTAAAAGTAAATAAAGGACTGCTACCGTTAAAAAAGTAAGACATATAATTTAAGATATATTATGATTGATCTTACGCCGGTGCAACAGCAACATTTTCACAAAATAGTTTTGTTAATTGAATAATAAATTTTACTCCAACTGTTCTTTACTTTACTGTTCTTACCAATTAGAACGAAGTAGCCTTCATTCGTTGTTTCATTCTGATTTTTTCTCGGCCTAACAATCGAACCTGGAGAACGCGTTTAAAAGACTGGAGGCAATCAGCAGCTGGCGAAAACTGCGCGATTTGCATGCGTAATGAATTTAGACCGGGCTTGGGAAAGCCAAAAGTGGGTTGGAGGGGCTGTAGGGGTATGCCAGTCAGGGATAGGAAGCCCAGATAAGCGCATAATTACCCAGCGCCCAAAGTTTTTCCTTCCTAAATGGGAGCCAGAATGTTGCCTCACAAAATGGCAGCTAAATTAAAAATTAATACCCAACTAGCAAAAAGAATCTTGAAAAAAACATTAATATTGATTTCTAAATTGGTTTTTCTTTTTATGTATCAAGCGTACAGAAAGAAAATGAAGGCGTTTCCTTTTAAAATTTAAATGCAATTTGTCTAAATGTCAATCAGAGATTTAGCAACATACAATCTGCAAGTGCAATTATTTATTTACTAATTTCCATGTTACTCATTCAATTAAAATTAGCAACCAGAAAATAAAGCTCCAAGTTCAAATTAAAAGGAAACCCTAAACATTTTTGGCTGCCTCTGCATTTTGCAAATCGAAATGTCTTACTTAAACCATGTTCAGCTGAAACGAACCTGCCACCACCGGACTCTGCCCAACCTTTCGCTTAATGC
>JAEIIJ010016661.1:0-41645 GCA_018904815.1 Drosophila ogumai | reverse complement strand
ATTGATATTTTTAAGATTATTAAATTATTATTAGTTCTTATGTTGGCTCAATAAAATGCATGATTTTTTTATGTACCATTTTGGTAAAACGAAAATATATATGTACATATTTAGTGATATAAAGTAACGTACGTGTCTTATAATTTAAATCCCCTAAAATAAAGCCGCCCCCCTCCAACAGTAATGTTAGACTTTTTCAGATCACCTCGCTTAAAAAAAAAAGAAAATCATTTAGAAAATTCTACTAATTGCTGGCGGTCAAGGCAAGTCTTTAGAGTTCACCTTCTTCGACTTCTAACGTCTGGCGACCGTGGGCAAGGATGCCTAAGAATACGGCCTCCGCGGTCTAACCCCAACCTTAGTAGGTCAGCTCACCTGGTTCATTGATAAACGAAGCATTCCAGCCCACGGCCCACTTTCGCGCTTGGTTTGGGTTACGGCGGCGGTGCAGCGCAAAAAGGTCAGCGCATCGAGGGCAGAGCTCAGCGGAAAAGTATTGCCGAGATCAGCGGAATCCGATGGCACCCGGGGGAGTTTATTTAGCCGGGTCGTCGTAGAGCTCCGGCCAGTAGTGGAGCCAGCGAGCAACTGTCAGGTCTCCGGTCTTTCCATCCAAATCTCTAACTCTGGACTAAAGCTTACAATATGTGGTATCTGCGCGTGACTGTGGCGCTGCTGGGACTGGCGGTGGTGTGCCTGGCGGACACCCTGGTCCAGCTGAACGTAAATCGTCCCTATAACGATGTAAACGAGAAGTTCGTGAGCTTTGCCGTTCGGCCAGAGGATCTCTACGATGCCCTGGATGGAAAGAGTCGCAAAGCCGTGACAAACATGGCCAATCTATTGGGCGATTCGCACATAAAGTTCATTGGCGATTTCTACTTCGCCAGCAATGCACCGACTAGGCTGCGGAATCCCACAAAGATCATCTGGAAGGGCTTTAATCGCTGGACGCGGTAAGTTAAGGGGTTCCAGTTCTACTGCCCTGCAATCCTTCTCATCGAAAGTTTCCTTCACGAAGAGCCGTCAACTGGACCATGATCATCCCGGTGCCGTATGCCCCCGACGAGTGGGACTCGATGCACACCTTGAAGATCCTGAACACATCCTACATGGTGGGCATCACCAACTGCATCTGGCAGCTCGGCACAGACTTCGGCACCTCAAGGGCCAAGGATTACGTCCAGGAACTGCGCACCCTTAAGCTGATGACGGACACCTTTAAGCCGTATGTAGACGACTGGCGGCTAATGGGAGCCGACATTTCAGCGGGAAGCAGTGCGGATGAAACTAAGAGATATGTGGACATATCCAAGGATCTGAATACAGCCTTTGGTTGGACGCAGTACGTGGTTTAAGGGATACGTGCTAGAGTACTTTCTTTACATTCTATTTATTTACCAGGCCTGCCAACATGCTACCCAAATCGAGCTTGGGCAGTTACCTGTACGACAGTGATCCTGCTCTGCGAGTCCTGCAGCAGCAGGGTGTGCCGCTGTGGCTGTCTTTGCCTGAAGAGCGATCCTCACAGCGACTGGTGGGCGACGAGACCACGGATGCCCTGCGCTGGGCCCAGACCCTCGGAGATGCGGCCAGCAGTGGCTTCGATGTGCTCTTCAAGCGCATGACCCTGGAGGACTTCGAACGCCCCAACTTTAGTCTGTATGTGACGGCCGTCTTCAAGAAGGTGATGGGCTCGAGGGTGTTTCCAGCTCGTCCCCTGAATCTCTTCGCTCCGAGTAACAAGCTGTACACTCACTGTGCCAACGCCGTGTCCGGTGGCCTGGCTTTTATGGTGGTCAACACGGAGGAGCAGCCAACCACGATCACGGTGCGAATTGCCAGCAGCCTGAGCAGCAGCGAGATCTGGCAGTTTGTACTCACTGGACTGGACCAGCGGGTGCAGTTGAACAACGTCCGGCTGCACGTCAACTCTACTCTGCCGCCCCTGATCAAGGCCCATGATGCGAGCAAGCCGCTTCAGCTGATCACGCCCAGCATGTCGGTGGGTTTCTGGGTACTGCCGGACGTCAATTTGGAGCACTGCCAGTTTACGGAGGTAGAGGCGGGCGAGTCGAGCGGCGAATCATCCACGGATAGGCGGCGATCCCGCTACAGTTCTGCGGATCGTTTGCTCCAGCGCCTGATCGAGGAGACAGCCGTGGCGAGGGGGTCGGTTCAGAGTTCGATCAATCGGAATCGCCGCTTTGTTCCGGATAAAGAGGAGAGCCTAGACTCACTCCTGGACCGTCTGTTGCAGCACTTCAGGGAAGCGAATCCCACAAAGAGAGAAGTGGAGGATGGCAAGTCTCAATCGGTGAAGCCCCATGAAGCAATGGCCTGGTTGCATCACGTCCTCAAGGAAACCAGCGACATGACCCGGAAGAGGGCCAGGCGAGACACTTCCAGCTACTCCGGTCCCTTCTTCTACAACCGAAATGGCAAGAAAACAGCTCTGACCAAGAAGATCACGGAGATACGGAAGCCGGAAAGGAAGAGCAAGCCCCTGTTCGATTTCGACGAGTTCGACGAGGAGAAGTTCTTCAAGCGTCTGGGAGAACAGCCAGAGGAGCCACCGACCTATACACGCCTTCCAGAGGGCGACGTCCACCTTAAGCATATAGAGAGTGTGGATGGCGAGGACGACGAGCAGGAAGCTGAGCCTGTGGTGCCCAAGAAGCGAAGGTCAAAGGCAAAGAGCCAGCTGAAGATCGTCCAACAAGCAGCTGAAAAGGATGACGAACAAGAGCCGGAACAGGAACAGGAGCCATCCGAGGGCAGAGGCAAGCTGCGTCTCTTGCCCACAGAGTTTTTCGAGGCCCTGCCTGCTCCCAGGCCGAACAAGCGGTTGAATTTGGGAGCCACCTTAAACTCCCTGCTTTTTCCAGAACCCTTTTCCAGTAAGGCAACCATGGCCAAGAGCGGTCCTGCCAAATCAAAGCCCCTGGAAGAGGCCGAGGAGGATGTGGAACCCGTGCCAAGCGCCAGAAGGCGTCACTCCAAACTAGGTCATGTGGCCAACGATTTTCTGCAGGCACAAAAGGAGTTGGGTAAACACTTCCTCAGCCACATAAGCGAGCATGAGCACGAGTTCTCGCTGGGCGATGAAGCTATCCGAGATGCAACTTTGGATTCGGGAAATTCGGGAAAAAAATCACTTGGCCTAAACATCTTTGGGGCCAAGGAGGGAACCTCTTCTCTCCCTAGAAAATCAACAGAGAAGCCAGCCGATGAGGGAATCACCTCTTGGTGGGATTTGCCGGCGATGAGAAGACGCAGAGCCGTTCCCCTGACAAATTCTTTGGAGCAAATGCGATCGAATGCCATTGACAAGGCAGACCGCGAGGAAATGCTGCCCCTGGGAAGATACAGCTTCTACGAGTACAAGGTGGACGACGCTCAACCGAAGGACTCAACCCAGCCGTCGGAGGAGATGGAGTCCAAGATAATGAAGATCAGCAGGAACACATCGAGCACAAACAGGGATCACAGCATCACTTCTCTCTCCCAAAGTCTTGTGAGCACCGTAAAAACCAAGGTCTCTCGCTTCATTAACATCATCTCCAGCCACATGAATGAGTGGTACAACACCTTAACCAAGCATCTGGATACGGACATGGAGCACCAAAAAACCCGCCTGCGAAACACCATCGAAAAGTAGGAAATATTGATTGCAAGAACCTAATGTAAATATGTGTTTATGTACAATACAATATTAATTGCATTTAAGGGAATCAATTTGTGAGATAATTCTCGGGGAATTATCTCTCTCAAATGAAAAACGCAGGACTTAAGCAACGAACTAGATGGGCTTGGGCCAAGCTTTTGCTAGAAAGTTGAGCTCTATATACATTGTACTTTTCTATATGATGAATAATGAAAATAAAAATAAATACAAGTTTTAAATTGTTACTATTTTAGGACCATTAAGAATTGATTTTATTTTAAACAACTTGGAACATTCAAAACATAGGATATATAACGACTAAACGAAGCTGTTACTCATCATAAACTATATCTGTCTGTCAAGGAATGACTGTTGTTTTAAATTTAAGTTGATAAAATTCTAGTAGAATATTTAGCAGCTTGAAATAATTATCCCAACAAATCTTGAGATGTTCTATGTGCTTTCACCTGTAGTTTCAATCGTAAATAACAAGAAAACTTTCTTTTATGATTCTTTTTTATGTGTAATTAGAGTTTTAGAGATCCACATACAACTTTTTATGGGCTTAATCGCTCTGCCCCTTCTCGGGTTCCCCTTGAGTTCCTGGCATATGAGTAGTAATAACGTTTCGGTTAAAAACAAATACGAATTATACTACTCATTATATTCCACATAATTTCTGTGCCATTATTTAAGCCATATTACGACTTGGCCAGCTTTGAAAAGCTCTCGACAGGTGGCTATACATATCTCCAAGCCGCAGATCTTTCTCTTACTGCTGGTAACTAGTTTTCTGCCTCGGCGCCTCTCTCTTTCGGCGGATGACCCCACTTGGAGAGCCGGCGAAGAAGACGGGTGCAAAGAGGAGCCATGAAAGCGGGTTCTCCGCCGGCTAACCTGTTACCACGGCTATAACTATGGCTATCAACGCGACTATGGCAAAAGCAACACCAATTTCAGGTGGAGACGATCGCGCATTCTCCGCAGCCTCGGCTACATATTCGGAGCTCGGATTCAGTCTCCGAGCAGTCGTTCAAGGCGAAGGTTGTACCAAGCTCTTGGATCTTCCGATTTCCGATATCGTTTGCGATTCCGATTCGTTTCGCAGATAGTCCAAAGTGCAGGCAGCAGAAGCGGCAGCAATTGCAATAAATTATAGATCAGCCAAGAAGTCAAAACAGGTGAGTGTGCACTAAAAAAACTTGTCGGCGAGCAGAAGCCGAAAACGGGTCAGTTCTAGTCTTCTTTGTACATGTATCTTCTTTGGGACTGCGACTGCACTCGGGGCGGGGTTCTTCAGCGGTGCTTGCAAGCGTAACCAGAGCCAGTCTTCGAGTCTTCGGATCTGTGAGGAAAGCAGAAACAGAAATCTTTGTGACGTGGACGTGGAGAAAAATACGCAGGGAAAAAAATCAGAAACTCAAAACTACATGAAACCCCAGACTTTCTTTCGTTTTCAACCTTCCTTCGTTTTTCGGCAGCCAATGAACTTTATTTTAACTTTGTTTTCGGCTGTTTTTTCGACGTTTCATCATAATAAGCCATAATTACGCACATGTGTGAAAGTGAAAGTGCAAGTTTTCACAAGAGCCCCCAAAATCGATTTCATGACAGACTCTGACTCTGATAAACGATTGGAGTTGTGAAAATCTTCGCAGACTGACCGAAAAACCAAAAAACTAAAAACCTCAAAACCCAATACCAAACCCGTTTCGCGTTGCCCTCAGACAATAGTCTGGCCTCTGCTGTCTCCGATATTATATAATCTGATTTGCATATTGACACAGATATATACATGTACACGTAGTATACACACCTCGGACTATTTGTAGGATGGGCTTCGTCTTCGGTTGGTTGCCAACCGAGCACTATGTGCGCGACATCTTCCTCCTAACTTTATTGGCGGCCATAGTGGCCACCCTGATGAGCATTCGGTTCTATCTGCGCATCACGGCGGGACGATGCTTCACCGAGGTAACAAAAGCACCTCCCCCGAACCACAAGCCCTGCCCTAGTATCCAAAATTCACCCAAAAACTAAGCCCCATTGCTGTCCGCGCCCGAAAATCGTGACCAGACTCACACAGTTCTCGCCTTAAATGGATCTTCTTTCCACTTCCGTTGCGAATTCTTCTCAGATTTACCAGTTAGAAATACAAATTAAATTGCTGACCTAATGGAATATCAATGAAATATTAATAAATTATTTAAAGTCCGATTTTCTTATGATGATATGTTGGTCGCTAAGCCCAATACAAATATTAGATTTAGTTGGTGATAAAACAGTAATAGTTTAGTAGTTTTTGTGGGAATACAAATTGATGTCATGATATCCCCTTTTATAATAAACCTTAGACAACTCTATAGGTCAGTAAGTAATATCCAATTGAGTGAATCTTTCCAGCTCAAGGTTAGGAAAAGTTCCTATTGATTGGAAAGCCATTCCTACAATTAAATCATATATCTGTGGGCGTATTTCCAATTAAGAAATAACATATATTATTCCGATATACTAGGAAATGTACAAAGTGTAAATGTAAGCACAGTCCAGCTTTACCTTGGTCAGTTGTGGCGCATCGACTTAATTACAGATTTAATTAGATACCTTCTGAGAGCGGTGGGTACGTCACATCTGTGAGATACAGTTACCGCTTGTCATTGCATTGTAAGCATCCCATAAACGTCTAAGCCGTAGTATCTTGATTACAAGCTGGGCGATCGCTTACCTGTGAGTCACCCAAAGCTCTCTCAGCAATTAAGAGCTCTGCTAATAAGTACAAAAGCTAAGATGCATTCCGTTCCAAGCGAACTCCGATTACTGGGATTGTCCATACTAATTACTATTGTACAGATATTTCCGAACCACCCAAAGACCCCATATTATTCGCTTTGTGGCTCCGATTAACTGATTAACCTCTGACATTGATTACAGACAAAAATGGAGGGCAAGACCGTAATCATCACTGGAGCCAACAGTGGCATTGGCAAGGAGACGGCCAAGGATCTGGCTGGTCGTGGAGCCCGCGTCATCATGGCCTGCAGGAACCTGGAGACTGCCAATGCCGTTAAGGGTAATGCTTTTCCCTTTGCCTATTTACAATCTCTAATGATTGGATTTTAAAATTTATAGATGAGATCGTAAAGGAGACGAACAACAACAAGGTCCTGGTGAAGAAGCTGGACCTGGGCTCCCAGAAGTCCGTCCGCGAGTTCGCCGCTGACATCGTGAAGACGGAGCCCAAGATCGATGTGCTCATCCACAACGCCGGCATGGCCTTGGCCTTCCGCGGACAGACAAGCGAGGACGGTGTGGAGCTGACCATGGCCACCAACCACTATGGTCCGTTCCTGCTGACCCACCTGCTCATCGATGTGCTGAAGAAGAGTGCTCCGGCCCGCATCGTGATCGTGGCCTCGGAGCTGTACCGCCTGTCCTCGGTCAACTTGGCCAAGCTGAATCCCATTGGCACCTTCCCGGCTGCTTACTTGTACTATGTATCCAAGTTCGTCAATATCTACTTTGCTCGGGAGCTGGCCAAGCGGCTGGAGGGCACCAGGGTGACCGTGAACTTCCTGCATCCCGGCATGATCGACTCGGGCATCTGGCGCAACGTGCCCTTCCCGCTCAACCTGCCCATGATGGCCATCACGAAGGGCTTCTTCAAGACCACCAAGGCCGGAGCCCAAACCACCATCTACTTGGCCACGTCCGATGAGGTGGCTAATGTGTCCGGCAAGTACTACATGGACTGCAAGGAGGCCACCCTGAACGCTGCCGCCCTGGACGAGGAGAAGGGTCGCAAGATCTGGGAGGAGTCTGTCAAGATCGTCAAGCTCACGCCCCAGGACCCCAAGATCTAAGGGGATATCCGGAGCAGCGTCCTGGCCAGCCACTCTTAGCAATAGATACACTCGCGTATGCGCATTCAACTGATTTGCTTTTCTTGTTATTAAGGGGGAGTTTACTGTAGCCTAAGTTTTCCATCACAATAAATAAAACTCTATAATAAAAGTGTTGGTTTTATTTTTGTATGGTTTTTTGGGACTAAAAAATTACAAATAATATTATTACTCAGAAATAAAGATGAGTTGGAATATAAATATTAATATATGTATTTGATTAATGGAAACAAATTAAATAACATATATTTTGTGTAGGGTCAAGGTCAAAGTCTAAAACAATTTTATTTATTTAATAAAATTTGTATTATAAATTACAGGTTTTTGAGAGAATTATGGGTATATATATAATATCAAGAATTAGCCAATTTATTTTATATTAGACCTCATATGATCACTCCAAGATTCAACTTTAAAATCTTTTTAAGTTCTTCAATTATTTAAAAAAATTATACTAACCTAATAAACTGATTATATATATCTAAAAACTCAAACTATATATAAAAAAGGGAAGTCTTTCCATTGGAAATGTGGTCCACCCTAAAATATAACAGTCACTGTAACATAGAAGACCCCTTACAGATACGCCTGTTAACAAAAGCGCTGCTTGACCATCGCAAATTAAATGCTTAGTAAATGAGAGTAAATTCTGAATAATCTTTGTTATTCAGTTAAGAGCTATATCTTCTTCCTGGACAGAATGTTTCAATTTCAGCTCATGAGAATTGTTGAGAGCGACAAATCACAGCCACGCTGAGCTGGTGAGGTAACCCGATACACATGGGGAACTCGGTGAAAGCGGGGAAAAAGCCAAAATATTCTCACACAAAATTTCGCCGAGCTCTCTCACCTGTTGAGTGGGTTAAAGGGAGGGATGAGGGGCACGAAGGACACCCAGGGGATTCCACGGACAGACATAATCTGATAAAATTGCAGTCGCATCTTCTGCCGGTTGTCACCACCTCGGTATCCTGTGAGTCCTGACGGAGGAGGAGGGTTGCGGTTGTTCGCTTTTACGTAGATTATCATCAGCTACTCGGGACTGGCACGTGACCTGCTCCTGGTAGCGGCGATGATGATAGTGCCGATCGGTGGCTAATAATATGTTAACGGGCCTAATTGAAATTTAATATTTATCCAAGGGATTACAGGATAATCATTTGCGGTTCGCAAAAATGTAATTGCAGATAGCGGGAGCGTGCGGCACCGCAGATAATTGAAGGACAAAAAGGCCTGGGAGAAACCTATGTTCGCTGTCATCAATTGGATGGATCTACTCACAGCTTTTTATTTGCGGAAGTGATTCCTCAATAAAAAACAAACGTCGAGTGCGTCTTCATCGCTGCATTGGTTTGTCTCTGTCAGCCGAGTGCCTGGCCCAGGACGCAGTGGCCAACCCTTCCAAGCTGGCCCTGAACTCCTCTTCCTTGTTTTTCCAAAAGTATCGACTTACAAATTCAATTTGGCGCGCTCCGCTCAAGTGAAGAGGAGACAATGTCGTGGCCAAGTTCGGCTGTAATTCAAGTAGTTTGCTCCTTTCTTGGGGGAGTCCTGCGCTGCATTTCTGGTCCTTGAGAGGAGGCGGAGGGCTTGTAATAAGTCGCGCGCATTTAATAAGCTGGCTTAGGTTTTTAATAAGAAGTGGGTTATGCGACGACATTCCCGATCCCGATCCCGGCTCGTCCAGCTGTCAAGGATAGCCGTTCGTCCTGTCGGGCAAATGTCAACTGCCAACGGCTGCGCCTGTCACGCGGTCATCGATACTCTCCATCGGTCGTTGCAATTGCACTCACAGATGTTTAGGAACTCCTGTTCCAGAACTTTACAATTCCCACTAAGCCATTGCCCATCAAGGAAACCATATATAGCACAGCAGTTGTCGATTAATTTGGAAAGAATATATTGGTTACCATTTGATGGACAGTCTCCGTCCAAAAATAAACTAGAAAAGGATGATAATTATTCTTTCTTTAGTGAATATTTAAGCATTTGACATTAAAAAACATTAAAATTAAGTTACATTACATTAAAAAACAATAAACGACTGCTTTCTTTTTGTGTGTATTTTCTACTTGGTCTTAAAAATATAAATAGCTTTTAAAAAAGTATTTTATATTATATATTTCTTACATTGTATATTATTCACTTGGAATCTATGTACATAAAAATATAACTTAAGTTTAATAAGCTATAAGCAAAGGAAAGCTTCATCTGTCAAAACTTAAAGTCAACAAAATTTAAAATAAATTTCGTTTTCATGCAATTTTAATATAAAAAGTTAATATACCCTAGCAGTTTGACACAGGATCATAATAAAATAAAATCAAAAATCGATTACAACTAAACGAAAAACGTATCCAATTTAATTCGCAAAGCAGTCTGTTCAAGCTTTTTTTTCTAATTAACAAAAAGTTTTGACAATTATAACGATGTAACTGCCCGCCTGTTAATGATGATCAAAACTATGATTTATAGGATGCGGCGAAATAACTCGTCACTGCGTTACTAGCTTCTGAATGAAATTTTAATACTCTGCAGGAGCATAAATATCAATATTTCGAAGCATTTTAGCGTTATCCTTTATCCTTTCTTTTACCATTTATCAACAATCTAAAAACAAATGAACTTATATTTAAAGAATTAAAATCTAAAATAAAATTTACGAAATGCTGTGCATACTCTTTAGGTATATGTAAAATGAATAAGCAAAAAATGGCTCTCCAACTCCCAGAGACTTCCCCAACTTGGCTCAGCTCATTTCAGCCGCCTTCTAATATGACCGAATGGCATTAACATGTTGAATGACTCCCGAGTGAGTGGCAGCCAGCATAAAAAAGCAAAGCGCAGCCAAAACCCGGGGAAGCCCCATCAATGCCACCCGAAAAGTATTTCATTGATTTTTGAAGCCTCGCCAATACACAACGGAATACAACAGACCAGCAAAGGCGAAGAAACACACCGAACATATAACGTCAAATGAGAATGAGTGGAAATACTCTGGTTGCTGGTTGCTGGTGGCAACATGGGAATCGCAGGGCGGGATTGGCATCGCCGGGATCATGTCCTGGCATTGTTTGTCATGTTAAATACGCAAAACAAACAGAAGCTACCGATGAGCCTCTGAGTAAACAGTTCCACGTGTCCGGAATCAGGCCGAGATGAGGTGGATGATGGGCTGGTGCGATAACAGGTCCCCGAGAGATAGAGAGAGAGGGAGGGGTGGCCAAATATTTAAGCAGCGGCTCAATTTGTTGCGACTGCTCTGATCCCAGGACTCTTGTGGTCGGTCAGTCGAGGGCGTTTGATCAGCTGACACCTGAACACACCTGAGAGAGCTCTCCTAATTGTTATTGATACCCGGATTGACTTGGCTACCAGCTAGCCTCGAGAGCAGCGGATCCTAATCCGATCTGACAATCGGCAGCAGAACGGCCGAGTGGCTCAGGTCCTTAGCCAAGTTGTTGACATGAAACCGACACCGAGACCGAACCAAAAAAAATGTAAAACTGGTTCGGATCCGATCGGACTATAGCTATCGATCTGATTTTAACACACACGACGCTGGCTGGGGTTGACCTGAAATTCCCATCGTTAAGGTAAGCCGATACAGGGGATATATCTGGATATCTGGGTATCTGGGTATCTAGACATCGTTGTGCGTGTGTGAGCGATCTCTGCAAGCCCTTACACTCAACTGGTTTGGCCAATTCGGCCAATACTTTTTTTCAGGCGTGTGAACTTTTTCAGCTCAATGGGAATTGCTCGGATTTTTGGCCCAAAGCTCTTGCTATATCTCTAGCGGGGCATTAGCGTTTCATCATTTTCCATCGCCTTTCCATCTGGCTTGTCTTCGTTTTCCTGCTATTTCAGCGGCAACCACAAATCGAACTATCAAATAACATTCAAAACTATTTGCAATTGTCGGCCGGCTACAAGAGCATCGATCGATAGACAGTCGTCATTGGCCGAGCTACAAACGAGAATAAGCACCGGCAGATACAGATACATTTACAGAGATACAGCTACAGGCAACACAGAAGCAAATACACCCATGTAGCCAGCAGATACAAAGATACTTACGAGTTACAGAAGCAGTCAAGTCAGGGGTTGCCGACTCAGCCTGATGGACTGTCGCATTTAACCACAAAAGGAATGGAGCGAAGGAAGCAGAATGCCGTCGAAGACGATCAATGGTTGCCAGCCAGTCCGCACCAACTACCCCTGCTCACGCCCCCGGATAGCCCTTGCACTGAGCGAAAAAACGCCTAATGTTGTGAAGAAAAACTAAAAACAAATAATTAAAGATTAAAGAACCCCAGAAACTGGAAATTCGTTAGGAAAATTTACCATATATAAAATATGGAAAATTATCCTGCAAAGATTCTGGATTTTATATTTTATCCATTCGATTCTTTAATTCTTAAATTTATATTTTCTTTAAATATTTAAATTAATTAATTCTAAACTAACATCTTTAATATCATGAGCTTATGGCATCCCCCGGGCAGATTACCTTTCCAAGGACCCAGCTCTTTTAAGTTGTAATTATGTATATAAGATATCAACTTTATTATCAGTGTACCCCTTCACACCCCTCTCATTGATATCTGATGTCGAGCTGTAAAGATATTGGGTGACAAATAAAAACTACTGAAAACTGCTGCCGCTGATGTTGCTGCTGCTGCTCCGATGTTGCCGGCTACGTATGAATGGGCTCGAGACTGGGTCTGGGACTGGGACTGGGCGGGATCGGCAGTCGGAGCGGGGTACTCGGTACTTGAGGGGTAGTGGCCGCAAAAGCCGGTAGACGGAGCGCATTGGTTGGCCGACAACGATGACGGCAACGTTGTTGTGGTGGTGGATGGATCTGGAGTGGGTAGGACTGTGGGACAGTGCAGGGCATTCTATACCCCGGAGAGGGCTGCTCTGGGCAAGGGTCTTGCATGTGTAGTGCTGGGTACTTGTGTCATTATATCTGGGTATTGGGTGTGAGTGCGAGTGAGATTGTTGCCGCTGCTGCGTTGTCTTTTGCGCCCTTTTGTCGCTTGTTTATAATTAAGTGAGTATTTTTTTTTTGCGCCCTGCTTCTTCCACTGTGGTTGTCGCTTTGTTGCCGCTCTGCCGATATGTCAGTCGATATTGGGACGAGGTGCCTCGAGCTGGAACTGACAATTAGTCGCCGTCTTATGCTCGTCGCCAAAAGTCGCTTCTTGCCCCGCACTCAGATCGAAGACTCAAAGTTTGCACAACAGTTCCAGATCCAAATCAATATCCAATCGAGAAACAAAGATCGTGCTGTTTCAATATTAAATAGTTATAGAAAGAGCTAAAAGAATTACAAATAAAAGTGAACAACAGTGAAGTTCTGATTTATTGGTGTTCTTCAGATCATGAAATCTGTGAATTTATCTACAAGGTGCTAACAAAAAAATAAGTTGTATATAAATCCTGGAATACCACAAATATACTGGATAAATAAATGAATTTATCGTAAAAACTAATAAAAAATATTAATAAGTGAAACATAAATTTTCATGGTTTCTAAATAATCGGATAGTTTTTAAAATTCCATTCTTCCCTGCAATTTAACTTGTCACATTACAAATATTTTTTTCCTTTAATGATTCGATCGTTCCTCAATTCCCTGCTATTTAACTTGCCATATTAAACAAATCTAATATTGTTAAAATATATATTTAAGAATAAATGTTAGCCAAGATTTGTTATAATTAAAAAAATATAAATAATATACAAAAATAATCTTAAGAAAAACATAAAAGAATCTGGTTGCATTGCAAAATACATTTAATAATGTCTAATCCAGTCTCTCTCTAAAAATAGTCTACAAAATTTGGCATAGGAGTAATTTAAGTAATTAAAAATTATCAAAGTAAAATATTCTTTATTTAGTTAAATATTAATATTGAATTTATTTTTGGTGTAATAAAAGGATGGAAATATATTTGTTTTTAATTTAATGTCTAGCTTGAGGTAATTTGCCAAAAAATACCTAAGGAATATGAGTTATAATTATTATGAAATAGGTCAAAATCTATATATCTTGTATGGAATACAAACAAATCATAATATTAAAAATGAGTCCAATATTCCATCCGAAGCTGTAAAACTTCCTGACTAAATATTTAAACAATAATTCATTTTAAAACCGATTTAAATGTTTTTAAGTGACTCAGTTTTTCAAAGAAAAATAAATTTTGATTGATTTAACCGCATGCTCAATTAGACCCCTTATATTTTCCAATTTAATGTTTTAAAATGACTTCATTACAATGTTCTTGCCCCTTTTTTTCATTAATGGAATAGGATCTCATTCTTAAGGATAACTTTTATTACAAACGGATTAAAATTCTTATATCTATTTGGAAGCTACCTGTCTTTTGAAAATCGTTTCCTTAAATTTTCATGTAATTTCCTGTTTAAAATATTGACACAAGAATAAAATGATACAATTATCGCTTTAAAATAAGGTTTTAAATAAGTTTTGAACCCGATGTACCAGCTTTGGGCAGTTCAAAATTATGTGCAATTTGAAAGCTTCGTTGTATTGATTTATTAAAAACTACGCAATGAGCAGAAGGTAACCTGGAAATATTGTTTTCTCGCCTTGCAGTTGGCAGCTAACGCATCAAGATGAAGCGTAGAAAAAGCAGAAACAAAGACCCGAGCGCTGAGTCCACACGTTCCAGAACTGGAGTCATGTCATGGGATTGTTATATAAGGGTTCCAAACTCCTGAACATAATTCTGGGTGAGTTAAAGCACATAGATAGTATACCCCCTGTTCCCGGATGCAGCAACACAGATACAAAATCGCCGCGACTCGAGAGAGCAAAGCAAATGGCGGTCTCTCCGTGTGTATTGAGGGGCGGAGCTAAGCGCACAGTGGTTGTATCCGCACGCGAAATGTATCCGTGGGATACGAGCTGATGGCGAGCATCTCTGCTCAGTTTGCTGTGGCTAAAACGTTGTTTTTTGTTGCTGTTCTTTTTGGCTGCGCAGATTCCCTGGAAGACCAAGAGGGTGGAGCTATGTACATATCGTGCGATGTCTCAAACGGCGGTCCTGTGGAACCAGAGACGGGCTATGTGCCCAACAATCCCCTGTTCGGCTTGGCGCTGGACAGCCCCCAGGTGAGTCCTGGAATCCCTGTCAAAGGGCGTTCAATCTCTCCGGAAAACGTGTCGCGTTCGGTTGTGCTAGTTGCACAGAGTTAAATATTCATTTATCGGTATTTTTCGGACTAAGAAAATAATTTTCATAATTTTTAGACAGATCTTAGAAGCTATCTTTTAAACATCTGAGCTAAAACCTTTTTTTCTAATACTTTGCTTTAAAATTTGTTTATAACTTTCTCCTATTACCATTAAGATATTTGTATTGTAATTTTTTTATCTTTATTAGAAAGAAGAAGTTACTTCTATTTCTGTTCAATAATTTAACTCATTAGTTTTTCTTTAATTCTCTGGTTAAAGCAAAGATATCGTGCCGTTAATTTTGGGAACTCCAATCTTGTAGCACAAAAAAATAAGTTTAATAATTGTGGATTAACCTAAAGTTTTTTTTTATTAATTCAAAAGGATGTATTATATTTTATTGCCAATTTTGTTAACCGAATCCCGCTGGTCTCCCTTTTCCGTTTCCGGTTGTGCAGCAAGAGTGCGCCGCTTCCTGCGTCGGCTGCTTATCCTGCCAGGGCAACACCGCTCTGCCCATCTCCTCGCTCACTAGCAGCGATTTCGACTGCGGCGGCTGCTTCGATCCCACAATTGGAGTGGGCGTTGGCGTGGAAGTGGGCGTGGGTATCGGAGGCGGCCACATCCAGATCAACACCACACCGCCGGCGAGCAGCGGCAACGGGAGTACCAATAACGGAGGAGGCTCATCGGGCAATCCCAGCTACTGGAGCACCGACGAGATGGCCTCCACGTTTCCGGGCCTACCGCCACTGGACATCGATCCGCTGCCCAGCCTATTTCCCTTCTCGCCGTGTGGCGCCTCCTATAACTTCGCCGCCGGAAATCCGCATCAGGCTTCGCTCTCGTACACGGTGCATCCCCACCAGATGCTCATATCGCCCAACTCCCACAATCACGGCCAGATGCACTCGCAGCACCAGCAGCTACAGCAGCAATCCCAAGCCCAGGCATCGCACGGTGGCAACTCGCTCCTCCAAGGCGGCAGTGGTAACAACGGCGGCAGCAACGGAGGTTCCAGCGGAGGAGGCAATGCAGCTGCCTGCTACTACGAGACCGCTGGGAGTGCTCCGCCTCCTCCGCCCCCGACGGCGGCCATGTATCCCAGCATGAGTGTGAACGTCAGCATGAACATGACGATGCATCACGGCTACGGAGCAGCCGATGGCAACGGGGTGCCGATGCAGTGCTCCCAGATGAACTGGACACCGCCCAGCAACTCCTCTACGGCGGCAGCAGCGGCTGTGAACGTTTTGTACCCGCCACTCCTGAGTCCGGGCCACTATCCCACCTCCGCCACATACTCCTTTACGGCGGATTTCCGGGCACCGGCTCCGTCGGGCCTGGGCTCCCTGGCTCCGCTCACCGTGGGCGAGAAGGAGTCACCGTCGCCGCCAGCCAGTTCTGCCCTGGGCGGATACTACCCAACAGGAGTGGGCAACCAGGGATACACGCCGCCCCACAAGAGTCCCACCAGCTACCAGGCAGCCGCTCTCGGCCTGAGTCTGTCCGCCTTCGAGGACGAGGAGGACAGCAACGAGGATCCCGAAGACGAGGGCAGCAGTGGTGGGGAGATGAAGCCGAACCTGTGCCGGCTCTGCGGCAAGACCTACGCCCGTCCCAGCACGCTCAAGACGCACCTGCGGACGCACTCCGGCGAGCGGCCGTACCGCTGCCCCGACTGCAACAAGAGCTTCTCGCAGGCCGCCAACCTCACGGCCCACGTACGCACACACACCGGCCAGAAGCCGTTCCGCTGCCCCATCTGCGACCGGCGCTTCTCGCAGAGCTCCAGCGTCACCACGCACATGCGGACCCACTCCGGCGAGCGTCCGTACCGCTGCTCCTCCTGCAAGAAGTCCTTCTCGGACAGCAGCACTCTCACCAAGCACCTGCGCATCCACAGCGGCGAGAAGCCCTACCAGTGCAAGCTCTGCCTGCTCAGGTGAGTCCTTCGGAGAAACAAGGCTCCATTTAAGACGAGCTTTTCCAACTCAATTACTCGTAAGAACAATGGGCAGCACTAGGACAATAGAATTGGCATTCTAGAAAAGGGATGTACACAGTCATAAATCATTTTTAAAGCCGTTTAAATTAGCTTCTATAAATATTCCTAAATATTTTGGAAATGGTATTATCGAATAACGTTTAACAACGTCTTCAAAAAATAATAATAAAAATACAAACAACTTATTAAAATCACAGCTGATGTAGACACTTCAAAAATAAATTTAAGAAACAATATTATAAACAAGATACATTTTTAAATTTAAAAGAAAGAATATGAAATATATAATTAAATAAGTGTAATACTTGAAGAATATTCTCGAGCACAAATTGAATTTTGTTTTAATTCCGCAAAAAGGTCTACATAATTTTTTTTAAACTTTCTCTTTATTACTTTCCCAAGCTTTAATTTGCATACAAATATGAATAGAAAATTTCAACTACCAATGAAAATTGTACTTTAATTAATTGCTTTCCATCCACCATAGATTCTCGCAATCGGGAAACCTGAATCGGCACATGCGCGTCCATGGCAATAATAACAACAATGGCAGTAGTGGAAGCAATGGTGGAACTGGAGCTGGAGCAGGAGCTGCCGGCAGTGGCGGAGTCGGTGGTGGGGGCAACAGCCTCCTTACATGACAAAAGCCACGCAGTGCAGGCGGTTTCCAGCATTACCACCCCCCGCACACACACCCGCACGCCCACCCCCATCATGTGCACCACCAGCATCATCACCACCACCCCGCCCACATGGGCAACTATGACTACGGGAATTACAGCATCGGCGATTACACTCCACCCGGAGCCACACAAAACTATTCAGGGTATTATTTCTGCGCACTCAATAAGCCGCCCAAGTTCGAGCGATTCTACTAGGGGGCCTTGAATCCGAGGGATCCACAAGAGAATGAATAATGATTTAATATATAGGTAGTATCTACCAGGTACTAGCTCTGAGGTAATCCAATTGAACAAATTAGGGCCTAACTGAAGCTTAAATCTAAAAAAAAAAAACAATTAAGAAAAAGAATGCAAGCTGAAATATATTCTGATAACAAGATAATCCCATGGATATATTACACATCGATATGATAAAAAAATATTTGGGTTCCTCTAAAATGCTTAAATATATACTTATACAGGTATGCCACAGAAGTTTTAAGGTTTTGAATTCCATTTAACAGATGTCTTAAAGTATGATGCATAATGTAACTTTTAAAATGTACTCTGAATTATGATGGCATCGCATTGAAGACTTTTTTAATAGATTTCCAAGCAATAACGATTTCTGTGGCACATCCCGATAACGTTTTCCTAGGTCCCAAATGCAGATAAAAATGCTCAAATTGAAATTTCAGTTGGATCGAGGAGAAGCGAACAAATGTAGGCCTTAGGGCAACACTGTAAATATAAATAATGTATTTATTACATGTCGCTAGAATAATAATAATATTGAGTCCAAGTTAGTGTATTCATGGTATAATAATGTAGTTGAAAAAACACGCATAAATCTATTCCAAATTAGCCAACGAAATAGGATTTAAGTACGGACAGGAGTACGAGTCATGAGACGACCAACCACACAGCAGCACCCAAAACATACATAAAACACATAATGAAATATAATTAATTATAGTTTGTAAACCTAAATGTAAGACAGGTGCTTTGATTTAAGCCAATTTTGCGTATACCGAAATAAAATCAAATATAACATTTTAAAAAATGTCTAAAGTGTATCTAGATATGCAATAGAGATCTCTGTGGATTTGAACTTCTGAGTGCCAAAGTTTATTTTATCTTAAGGATCAATTTTGGTTAGTAGTGTCAAAAAATAGGTAATCTTCAGAAATATTTTTGGACAATGAAAAAAAAAAGTACTTTAAACTTTTCACGTTTTTTTTTTAGGATTTTTTAAAACGTTAAAGAGTTTTGAAGCATTTCCTGAGCCAGAAAACAGGGCGACGTAAGCCAATGCAGGAAACAGGATCCCCTCTAGCGACTCTTCTACAGGTCGTAAAAATCGGCTGAAACAAGAAATATTCTTTTTTAGTATGAGTGTGGTTATGGAATAGACTACTTGTTGTTCCTCAAAAAATGTAGTTTTCCTGAAAACGCGTTTAAAGTTTTATGTACGCTTCGATTTGCCATTTTAGTATGATACCCTTATGGATGGACTCTTAAAATGCATTGCGAGTTCTTTGGAACCCCGATAGTTTGACTAGAATTAACTCTTAAAAAAAATGAAATAATGCCCTACATCTTCCTGAATTCTAAACGCTTTTACTTACCAATTAACCTATATTTCAGACATGGCAAAAACAAAAATTAAAAACAAATCAAATGTGCGTATAACTAACGGCCAGTTCTAATATATTGTACGAAAATAATTTACAAAACGTATTCCATTCAGGCGATATTATCAACTATGTAAACGGCTTCAGTGTCTCCACCGCAGACCAGACGGCTTCCGTGGACATCAAAGGAATTCATGGCCTTGCGAGTGCCGGTGATGACGCCCTCCACATTGATCAGCGCACGAACCCGGTCGCCGCTCAACCAGGGGCTGTTCCCATCCTTCCAGTTGGCATCGCCTCCGTAGGCTCTGTTCTCAGACCACATCCACACCTCTCCAGTTTCGGAAGCGGTGAATAGTTTGGTGGTGTCCTGGCGATGGAAGCCAATCTCATTGACGGGACTGTCGTGGGCACTAATGTAGGATGCTGGGTATTCCAGGTTACGCAGATCCCACACCGTTATGGTACCCTCCTCGCTGCCACACAGCAGTATGTGTTGCTGGCTGGGATGTGTGGTGATCGATGAGACAAAGTTCGAGGACTTGTCATCTCGACAGGGCAGCATGAGGCCGATATTGGGTTGCGCCTCTGTGGCTAGACGGGCGTCCAACATACGTACTACTCCCATGCGGTTGGCAGCAACCAGCTCCTGCTGGCTAACGTAACACAGCGAGAACAATGCCATGCTGTCCGCCTCTATGGTGCGCTTCACCAGACGAATATTTTCGGCGGAGACGATGTTTACGCATCCATCCTCGCCGGTGGTAGCGATGTCCGTGCCGTAGATGGCAATGTCGGTGCAAGGAGCTGGCTCCTGGCTGCGCTGGAAGCAGTGCAATTGACTGCTTCGAGCTACGCGCTGCACCTGATCCTCCTCCACAGCTCGCTGCACGTTTATTAAACTGAGATGGCCTGTGTTTGGATATATGGTTACTTATAGAGACCTACAGAGGGTAGACAATCGCCACAACTCACCATCAGCACAGCTCACAGCCAGCGTGTTGTTGTCCACGAACTCCATGGCGGTCACATCATCCTCCATCGCCACCTTGTCCATGCAGCGCGGTATCTGTTCCACATCGTCACTGCCCGTGGGGCTGACATGCTGGTTCGACTGCAGTTTCCAGAGCCGGACGAAATTCTTGTCCATGTCCCAACTGCCGGTCACAAACCGCTCACTCTGCTGGAGCGCTTCCGGCAGCCAGCGCACGCGGGCCACCTTCTCGGATATATAGTGTGTGGATACCACTGCCGAGGACATAATTAAGCGGTACTATGCGTTTGAGGAAATAAAACATAAACAAATTATATTAAAATATTTGTTTAATAAATGTGTTTGCCGGCACGGTGTTAGAAATTCTATAGATTTCCCGCTTCACGGTAAATGGTCACACTTAAGTAGCTTACGAGCGTTGCCAAACTGTACGTAGACGACTTTTCCGCGCACCGCCGGCGGGCAGGTAAACTATATTTTCTGTGAAAAAGCTCCGGAAAGCCTTTTAAAGGACTATTAACACTTTTAAAGGCTTATTCCATTGACAAAGTGCGATCAGAGGCATCCTTTTTTTTCCTTTATAAGAGCTAGCGGGAAAATAGCTACATTTAACCACTGTTTTCAATAGCTAATTTTGGTATTTTTGCAATACAGCCACCTAATGTTTTTGGCGGGAATCATAAATAAACAAAACAACGAAGAAAAACATACAAAAAACTCTGCCGATGGACAAATACTTAATTAAAATGCCAATTAAATCAAAGGCCAATGAAATGCCCGAGGAGGTAAGTGAATTTAGTATTGCTTTAAATTTTTAAATAATATTTTATTTGATTATTCAGACGAAAGCGGCCGTGAAAAAGGGAACGCCCAAAACGTCGCTCAAACAAGCCAAGAAGGAAACCCCTAAATCGGCGCAGTTGAAGGACAAGGAAAACGCGGAAGAGAATACTACTCCGAAGCAGAGGAAAAGGGGCAGGCCGGCGGTGAAGCGAAAGAATCTCGATACTCCAGAATTGGTAAGAAAAACACTTTCTTCAAAACGTAGACAGTAATTTGGTATGGATAATTAGAAAGAGGAGAAGAAAGCGGCTGAGATCGAAAATCCTCCCAAGCGGCGGAGCTCCAGAACCACCAGGAGCACCCGATCCATGGCGGAGGATGGGCCTGCGTCCCCGGAAAAGGAAGAACCCGTAAAGTTGCCATTTATCAAGTACGAGGGAGCCATAAAGTACTACACGGAAAACCAGGATATAGCCGCCTCTGCGGACGATGTGATGTAAGTCTATAGAAACGTATTAAATAATTTGTAGAAGAACCTTAATAACTAACCAAGGGGTCTATGAATCCTTAGGCAATGGGTAGATAAGCAAAAGGAGAATGTGGTTCCCATGGCCTTTGACATGGAGTGGCCCTTTTCCTTTCAAACAGGGCCCGGCAAGTCCTCCGTCATTCAGATATGTGTGGATGAAAAATGCTGCTACGTTTACCAGTTGAGCAACCTGAAGAAGCTGCCCGCGGCCCTGGTGGCCCTCATCAATCATCCCAAGGTTCGCTTGCACGGTGTCAACATAAAAGCGTAAGTATATTTATTGAAAATATATTTTTGGTAATCCCTTAAGCCCTGTTAACATTTATTTAGTGATTTCCGTAAACTGGCCCGCGACTTTCCCGAGGTTTCCGCTGAACCGTTGATCGAGAAATGCGTGGATTTGGGCGTGTGGTGCAATGAGATCTGCGAAACCGGCGGACGCTGGAGCCTGGAGCGCTTGGCCAATTTCATAGCCAAGAAGGCCATGGACAAGAGCAAGAAAGTTAGGATGAGCAAGTGGCATGTCATTCCGCTGGACGAGAACCAGCTGATGTACGCCGCCATCGATGTTTATGTGGGTAGAAAACCTTTTTTTTTTTGTGAAAGAAATTAAGTAGACAACTATTCCTTTTCAGATTGGTCAGGTCATCTATCGGGATCTGGAGAAGCGCGAGAAAGTGAAGCTCCAGAATGAGGAGGAGTTTAAAGAGCAGAATGGTGACACTGCCTTCAAGGCCGTCAAGGCCTTGGGCGAAACCTTTCTTACCAAGATCAACGAGGTGACTCTGTGAGCTTAAGACTAGTTGTCAAATTTCTTTATACAGTTTTTCGAATTTTATGGTTTGCTCTTTGTTGGATTTTTTGAATCCTTTCAATTTTACAGTTTACAGTTTAATTAACTTTAGCCTTAGGTATTTGTGTAAAAGACTTTAATATTTCTCACTCCTGGATTAAGAACAATTTTTGTCTTAAGTTTTAGTATTTTACAACTGGCTTAAGATTTCTAGACGCCCATTAATTATATTATACAGTTTTCTTTACATTTCTTAACTTGCAATAAATTTTAATTTTGTAAATTCGCATTAAACACTTCTAAAACATACAATGAACACAGTTGGAGGCGTCACTTGAACTGCGAGCGCCGGGTGCCAATGGCCTCCAGCTTCCGCTTGAGCACGTCGTTGTCCAGATCGATCTGACGCTGGTACTTCTTTCGGTTCACAGCTGCGCTGGTGAGACGCGGCGCCGGCGGTGGCTGACGCTGCCGACGGGATACAAATAATTCATTTTGCGAGCACCTTTTCATTGGTTAGAACTCACCTCGGGAGCGTTTGAGCTTATCTTCAGGGAGCTGGTGCTCGCCTTAATGGTGGCCGTGGGCTTCACAGTCATCATCTTTCGGAGTAGGATCTGGTTCTGGCGCTCGATCTCTCGCACCTGGACATTGGTGAAGGTAAAGCTCTTGCGGCCCAAGTTCTTGTAACTGTCAAAGTGTGATATATTGAAACTAGATTATGATATAGGAATGGGGAAATACTCACTTGAACTTCTCGTTGGAGCAGCGGGAACGAGACACGTTCATGGGACACTGGCCTCCGTCACTATTGAAGCTGCTCGGAGTACTACTGGTCGCGCGCCTATTAAACGCCGGCGGTCTTACCTGAGGCGGATGCCGCATCAGCCCATCCCCCTGCCCACACTCGTCCATGAGATAGCCCTGCTCCATTCCCATACCGAGTTGCATGCCAGGATCCAGTAGATCCTCGCCTACGCCCAGGCTTTGTCCCATTTCCTTCTCCTGCTCCCGAAGCTCAGATTCCGAAGGGCATCTGCACTTGGGCCTGGGTATTTTGGACGACCGTGTTGTGATTATTGACTCCTGAGAGCGCTGATAGCGCATTCTCATGGGGGATTCTTCGCCGCCACAGGTACGAGCACTGGTCAGTGCGGATTCCGTCATCGATGTAACCTCAGACTCGCTGTCCTCGCCTCTGCGGCTATGCTGCTGCATTAGCTCCGTGGCCCTGGCCAGCTTTTCAAAGGCCTGGCTATTAGTGGCTCCGCCATTGATCCGGAATGTCTTCATGATCATCTCCGACATCTGGGTCATCTGCTTCTCCAGATACCTAACGGTCGCCTCATCCGGCTCTTGGACATCATCGGTTTCGCTACTGTCCAGGAAGTTATTCAGTTGCTTTAGCGGCTCCGCAACGGGAACATCCTCGTGCTCCTCTTTCTCAATCTTGGATTCCATCACCGTAACAGGCTCAGTGCTGGCCTCCGGTTGCTGTAAAGTAAAAAAAGATTAGGGCTCTGGTAACGAGGACACCTTTTTCCAAACTCACCTGCTTTTGGAACCTTGGAGAAGCATCCGCCAGGGTAACATCTGTTTCTGCACCAGCCATGCCAATGGTGGTAACACTATACTCGCTGCTATTGTCACTGGCATCCACAAGCGAAACGAGATCCTCCTGCGGCAGCGGGAGTTTCTCCTTTGCTACAGGGACAACTGGCTCATCCTCCTCGAGCTGCTCCACTTCCACATCAGTGGCTTCATCCTCGTCGCTCTCCTCATCGTCCTCCTGGCGACCATGGTTCGATGCCATGGTGCCATCACTCTGGGCTCCGTCATCGTCCTCCTCTAGCTCCTCCTCCTCCTCCTCTTCGTATTCCTCAACCTCTTCTACCTCTTCGACCTCGTCGTCGTCGTCGTCATCAGCAGTCTGTGCATGGGCACTGCCCGGCATCAGAGTACGCACCGATGGCATCTCATCATCCTGGGCCGTGTCTAAGCGCAGACTGAGTTGATTCACCTCGGCCACCGTCTTGGTGATGACCACCTGGCTCTCCTCATCGTCCGAAGAGCTCGGGTAGGTCATCATACGATCACGGTTGAAGCCTCCGGTCGAACGGCCGGTCACCATTTGGCGACGGGCGTGCGGCTGTGGGTGCGGCGCGGAAGGTGTGTTAAAGCTGAACTGTGATATGGTCAGCTCCTGGCGAGGAGGACTTACGTTGCCACGCAGGAACTCGGCCTCCACATCGCTCTCGCTCTGCGTGTCGCTCTCCTCCAGCAGAACGGTGTTTGCATCCTGTCCATCCCCCTCAAACTCCTCCTCATCCACCTCCTCGTCTTCTGCCTCCTCCTCCTGCTCTTCAACCTCGGACTGCGAGTCCTCCTCGAAGGACTCGTCTACATAGTACTCCTCATCATAGTTCTCGTTCTCTCCGGCTGCCGACATTCTGTTATCGTAATCGTATATGTTGTTGCGCTTTTTTCGCGGCTTAAGAGGGTTGGCGTTATATTTATTTTTGGGTTGTAGTTTGATGGTTGTGGAAAAAAATCGGTTTATAACTTTTTTGGGGACTGGAATATACGTGTGTGTCTTGCTGTAGTTTTTATCGAGAACTGCCCCGAAAACGCCAGTGGTGAAACTATGAATTTTGACGCTTGCCTCGAGTTTTGGCTACGTTTTAATGGTTTGCTGGGTTCGATTTCCGACTGGATTGATGCGCCGTCTTGATTGACACCTGACCCCCATCCCACCGAGTTGGGGCAGGTGCTCCTCCTACTCCTCCTCCTCCTGCTTGGGAAAACTTGGCGCATTCCACGCTTCTTATTACTTTGACTCCTACGGCTGCCTTGCGGTGGCGCTGCCAACCGACGACTGTTCGGTCACTGGAGCCCAGGTGAGCGGACAGGACACCACCTGCCGCTTGCCGCATTACACCCGTAGCCCACAACCCACCCCCTGCAGCCAGCACCCAGCACCCAGCGAACCTGACACCTGGGTATTTATTTATCGTTGCCATCGGTTGCCGTGGACAACGGAGCAGGCGCAGGCGGTTTGTTGGTTGCCCGAGCAGCAATTGCCGGCATTCCTGGGGTCAGCATTTGAAAGCACAAGCCAGGATTTTTAATTGAAGGAGAGCATTACTGCCGAGGTTCAATTGTTTCATAGAATCTTGTTCAAATCACCGCGTATTCCCATGCAAATCGTGTCTTGGCGCTTGATACCATTCGGATCCTGAGCAGTTAATCCCATGTTGATCAGATAACTCCCACCTCTCAGTGGGATATCCAGGCCAAGGAAGGTGTTGAAATAAAATGGTTCCAAAATAAATGTTATCTGTAAAGAATAAATAATAAATATAAAATAAAACTTTAAAGTAAAAAAAAATAATACATACTTCGGGACTAAGACATTTATCCATCACATCATCTGCATTTTTGAAGTGTCTAAGCCAATAAATATACCAGTATTGCCTCTTGTCGTAGAGCACCTTGCATAAGTCCTTAGAAGCAATATTGAGTATGGTCGGCATCCAAGACCCACGGTCAAAGTATGAAAGGGATATTTGCCCCTAAAATTAATGGATCGTGTTAATTAGGTTTGCCTCTTAGTTATTTGTTTACCATAACGACATCTGTACATTCCACACGGAGGTCATATTTCCCTCAATATATATTCCATTCTCATCCATAGTGAAAGTCGATCGGGAAAAGTCGAACAGCCCGCTTGCATTCCGAGATCCTGGCGGCATAGTTTCGCAGTTCGAAAATACCTTTTCATCTTCCATAACGAATTCGTATCGGACTTGCAATGAGTAGCCAAAATAGCCAATGAGGATCAGAAGTCTTCCTTACACTGAATGATTGCGGTCCATTTTGGCCAATTATCACCGAGTGGGTGAACAAGTTCATAATCAGGGAGTATATATAGCGTTAGATATAGCACCTCTAATTTAATTGTACATAATTACACGTATGCTTATCAAAATGTAATTGTCAATCCCATAAGTAGAGAGTTGATCACGAAAGTACAACCAAATTTTAAATAGTTAAAATAGCTTCATAAAAAACTAAATTTTATGTTGATCATCATATATTTTAATTTTAAATATGGGAAAACACTGATTTTGATCATTCAAAAAACTGGTTATACAGAATTTAAATTTTTTAAACAGAATATCGATTTATCGACACAGTATTGATGTAAAAATATTAGCGGTCTTTCCTAATTACTGGGTATCTTACAGTCGTGCACAGACCCTTGCCTTCTTTAACGATCAATTTACGCTCTTTTTGAAATTGTATTACCATGATTAATAACGAAATAATTATACTTATATGCCGAAAGAAACTGGTCTAAAACTGGATAGCGAGAGTTTTGAAAATTGTTGTGTTGAAATGCTAATTATATTTCATTAATGGTAATAGCACTGTATTAGTTCATATGAAACATACTTTCAAGCAAATGGAATACTTTAAAGCGGTTTTTTGTTTTGAATTTTTAGTAACCCCCTTTGAAAGCTCTTTAACCTCCGTCCATGTGCTGTGGAGCTTGCGCTCTCGGCGTCTCTCCCGCAATCTGACAGTTGAATGAAAGGCCGCCTGGCAGCTTCAAATTGTAAATATTGCGAGCGACGACCGTTCTCCATTGCATTCCGGAGTCATGTGTCCGGCGAATGCGCATGGGCGTGGAGAGCAAGTCACTATCCTCCGGAGGAGCCTCTCGACTCCCCTTTGCATCGCCACTGCTTCTCTCTGCGAGTAGTAGCGGCTGGTGTTGGCCAGCGGGCAATTCATTTGGCCAAGAAGCTTCGTGGCGTGCGGGCGTGTTGCTGAGCCGGAAAATGCGCGCGTAAATCGCTAAGAGTGTGTGTGAGAAAAATTGTGGCCGCAACGGGAAAATTGGCAGAGCAAACAAACGAGTGCGGTGCGTGCCATGTGCTTGTGTTTGTGGAGTGCGTGAATGAAGTGCCACGGAATCGCAGCGGAAATCGTTTGCTGGCCCATCGACTGGCCAGCCAGTGCGGGTAATTATGCTGCCTAATGCTCCAAGTTGGCCAGCTGTGAGAACACTGGGCGTATACGCAGTCCAGTTCCCCAGACGCTGTCAAAGCACCTAGTCTTGTGAACGCATCTGGAATACGCGGCGTATACGCAATCTGCGCTCCGTTTCAAAAACCAAAAGCAAGCATGCGGCGTATACGCAATCTGGCGTGAAGTCTGAATTCTTGGCCCCCATATTGTTGTTAAATCAATAGAAAATATTTATTCGGGGGTGTCGCTCCTTTTATTTTTCGTTTGTCCTTTGCATGCGTTAATGTCCTTTTGCAACCGTCGGCTAAGTAATTGCAAATTGCGTGCCGCAAGTTTACAAGTTATTTCGTTTCCGTTTCCCTCTTTATCTCTCTCTCTCTCTCTCTCTCGTTTACCCTCTCTGTTGCTCTCGCCCTGTTTTGGCTGCAGCAATTTGGCTAAGAGCTTGTGGGGCGCCGGGAGCCGGGCGGTGTCGGTGGTGACGGCGGCTGGGTGGGTCAAAAGGCGCAGCCACACGACACCAGCAAACAGCCGCAGCCACAGCCACCAACCTACAACCTGAAACCTCCAACCTACAACCTCGAACCTCCAAGCCCGGAGCTCACAGCTCAGTCAATGCGGCTAGACCAAGACCAAGAGCTCCGACGGCAGCAGGAAGTCTTGACTTGGCCTGTGTTCCAAAAAAAAAGCTATCCGTTAAGACGAGGCATACCCTGCACAATGGGGAACTATAAAGCTAATGAATAAAAAAAACATCAAAATATTAATGCTTTAAAATACTGTTATTACAGTAATTTGATTGATATATCTTGACTTGTAGGCCATTTTTAATGGTAGGTTTAAGTTTTGTTTTGAAAAAATGCCATTTAAATCATGCATGCGGTTAGCGCTTATGTGTTCAGTGAAAAGGAAATTCGATAAAATTGAAAATTTATTGTTGTGTTTTTTATTAAAAAGTATTTTATTTATTTTTTCACTTAAATAGAATTGAAATTTATTTGTTTGAAACACAAATCTGATAGTTACATTAACCTCAACAAATATTGTTTAAAAAAATATATAAAACCCTAGTTCTTTATTATTTAACAAGCTTATAGGTTTTTAACATAAATATTTATTTATTTTTTCTATAGTAATGTATTCTTAGACTTCCTGTTATATAAATAAAGAGTAAATAAAGGGTTTAATGCGTCCCTCAAAGGGTATGTAGAACTTCGCTTTTGGCGACTTTCTCTTAACCTTTCTTCGTGGGCGCTTACTTTTTGCCGCTTATCGATTTTCGACGCTTGACTGACGTCGGGGCTTGGGCCAAAACTCGAGTTGTGGGTCCTGAGCCGTGAGCCGGCTAATAATGCTCAGTAGGTCAGCGCCGCGGCAGTTTGAAGTGCGTTAGAAGCAACAGTGGCCAACGGCGTGCTGAAACGAAACCGAAAACTGGCACAAGCCAGTGAGAGAGAGACGGACTAGGCGCAGCGTTGGAGACGCTGGAGTCCCAGTGCGACGGAGCGAAAGAGAGGGAGTTGGGGAAAGAGAGAGAAGGAAAACGAACCGCTGACTCTACTTGAGGCGTACAAAAATAGCAGCCAACACACACACACAGAAACGCACTGGCAACTTCAAACGCGCTTGGCCTACTTTTCTTGGTAATGGGCCTGGGACGTCAACTGCTCCTGCTTGTGGTCCTCCTCCCCTTTCATCATCCGCTCCACACAACATTTTTCAGCACTCCCGTCGGACCGCAACCAAGTTAAATGAAGCACACTTACCGGCACAGAGAAAAACAAATAGAACACAAGTCTGCTTCTGGGTTCCATGTTGGCTTTTGATTTCCTAATTTATTTTGTGTTTTATAATTCTTGTTTAGTGCAAAGTCAAGGTGTTGCATATTTTCAAAAGAAAGTTTTTTACCTCTCTTAATAAATATATTTCGATCTTTACATTCATCAAATAAAAATCAAAAAACCCAGAAGCTTATCAACTTGATTGTTTATTATTTCATAAAATCAAATTCTTTATTATATATTTTTTTGTGTACTAATTTCTTTCTCTGTTCCCTGTCAAAGCGGTAGCTTGTCCGTAAAAAAAAATATCCAGAGCCGAGGCAAAGACTGGAAAGTTGCGGCCGGCGATGGGCGGGATCATTGCAGGGGACAACACGAAAAGCAGGAACCGGCACAAGCAGCGTTAATCATACGCATCGTGTGCCAGACCGTGTCCGGCGAATGCAAAGTCAATCAGCGTTTAATTGACAGCTGCAGTCACTGCCAGATACGTCCGTACAATGGGCCGAAAAATCGTATGGCCCAGCAAGGGGCACGGGAGCGGGCACTCCACAAGCACACAACAATTAAACGACAACCCACTGAACAGGATTTGGTTTCGGTTACGGTTTTTGCGTCCTGCTGCTGCACAAGGAGGTCATTAGTGGGCTTTTTCGAGTTCTCAGTTCCAGGCTGTAAGCCTCCAACGTAAGTCCAAGCAGGAAGTATTTTTTGATTAATGAGTTCAGGTGAAAGTTGGTAATTCAATTGCGCTTAAAAATGGCTATAATTTTTACTAAGTACCAGTTCTTGCATTGCTAAGGTCAAGGTTATAGTCCAACTGGTTAATATAAAATATATGGATAATGATTTCCTTTTAAAGTGAGGTAAAGTAAAAAAGACTAGGCATTTGTTAACTTTTTAAAGAGCTTTAATACACTCGCTGGCAATGAGTTGATTTCACCCATTTATATAAAAACCTAATTGGCCTTCCCAGACTCCATTCATCACATTCATTTATTGATGAGAGGTTATATAAAATCAAAGTTTGTGCTGCCCTCTGCACAATTAGCTGTATTAGCTGTGTCCAACCAGACTTGGCTTCGAGAGGCAAGAAGGAACCAGGAAAGCGGCAGAGGAAGTTCGCCTCCCACATCCGCCTCCCACTCCCCCATATTTCCCCCATTATTAGCCATATGGCTTGTCAGTGATTGGTAGCAGTTGCGGCGGCTGCTCGAAACTTATCGCTCGATTGCAGATTGTTTCTTGGCTGCCAAGAAGGCGCCGTCGAGTATGCAGCACTAAGTAGTCGCAGCGCGGCCTTCGTCCTCCGAGCCTCCTACGTGGCATGGCATTTTCCAATTAGAGCTGCCGGGATAGGGAGCTAGGTGGGGATGGGGGTGGGGGGACTGGTGCCAAACATGCGTGGCACGTGAGCGGCAAGGTAAAAACTTCCCGTTGCCCATGTGCGTGTGTGTGCATGTAAATTACAAAATCGTGCAAAAAAGGTGCCATTAAAAAGGCAGAAAGAGGCAAAAAGAAAAAAGAGGGAATACCAGCCACATACAGAACGTTGAACGAACACCAATGTCGAGTAACGCATACCCTAGGCAGTCCTGATCAAAAATTAATGCCATCTATATAGCGCTCACTAACCAGATGGGTCAAGCATAGGGATTTTTAAATAAAAAAGGGGTGAGCTGGATTAAAATCTTATTCATTTGTATGTTTATATGGATGGATCCATTTAAACCCAAATATATTATTAACAGAATATTGTTTTGATTCTATTTTTTATTATTATTGAATATTTAAATCCAATCTTTGTTGAATGATTTTTCATACAAATTTTGGTATACAAAGCCTAATGTTTTATGGAAAAGCTCTGTAGATATTGCTGCGACACCCCCGTCCTTTGACTTCCTTTTGTTACTTAAAAAAATACTCTTTCTTCCTGAACCACATTCAACAGTAAGTGGAATTATTAAAGACGGCTTTCAATTAATACCTTAGCAGATATATGCGAATCAGGGGCCGTGACTTAGGGTATTCGCTGGGAATGGCGAATGTTATGCCTGGCGGGGCAGCATAACACGCCCGTGTCACGCCTACTCCTGCACCACCTCATTGTCCCAGTCCTGTCCCCGCATTGCGTAAACGCCCTCGCATTGCGTATACGTTACTCAGCCCCCGCCATGCATTGCGTATACGCCGCGTAGTCCCCATTCAACCCACCTCCACCTCCTTACTGATGGGCGTGCGTGTGCTGCATAATTACAGGTGCGCTGTGCTGTTGCGGTCGTGGATGATGCGGCTGGCGCTGTCGGTGCCAGGAGCGCAGTTGCCGGGTCATAATTGTCGGTTGAATGACTCTCGATGCGATAGCAATAATACCAAGCAAATCGGTAGCGGCGGCAATCATAATATTCATCAATGTCACACTTGACGGCGGAGCAGAAGCAGCAGCGAAAATAAATACGAAATCCAATTGCCGACAGCACCACCGCACAATTTCGGACATTGCGACATGTTAGCAGGGGCCGCGACACAAGCAATCGACACAACACAACGACGAGCGTCGACGACATCTGGTAAAACTACAAGAAAAGGAGCAGGCATCGGGATCAGCAGCAGCTGGGAAAGATGGTTCTAAGCACCGAATGGTCACAGGTGGAGGTTATCGATCTGATCAACGACGGCAATGGCCTCGGCTTTATCCTTGTGGGCGGGCGTAGCACAGGGGTGGTGATCAAGGCCCTGACGCCGGGGGGCGTGGCCGAGCGAGATGGACGGCTGCAACTGGGCGATCACCTGCTGCAGATCGGCGAGGTCAATCTGCGGGGCTTCAGCTCGGAGCAGGTGGCCACAGTTCTTCGTCAGACCGGAGCTCAGGTGCGTCTGATAGTGGCGCGGCCGGTGGAGCCGACGGCCATCGATTACCAAACGCTGGCCTGTCAGGCGCCGATTATACCAACTAAGCTCCTCTCCGACCCGGAAGAACTGTCGCGTCATCTCTTCCAGAATCCGAGCTTTGCCACCGCCGCTGCCGCGGCAGCAGCAGCAGCGGCCGCTGCAGCAGCAGCATCCAGCGGTGGCGGTGGCAGCGGCGGAGGCGGCGTCTGTGTCGGCGGCATGGACGTGGCCAGTTTGGTGGGTCTGGTGCGCGGCGGTCCCGTCGAGGGCTCCGAGATGTCCGCCGTGGAAGCGCCAGCGGCGCAGCTGCAGCTCACGGAGCTCGGCGACCTGGCCGACTTCCCACTGCCACCGATTCCCGGCGGCAATCCTAACGGCGCGGAATCCAGTGCTGGCCAGCGACCGTGTCCGCGCCTGGATCTGGATATAGTGCCCTTCTCGATACTATCGCCGCCGCCACGCCCCGCCCTGCAGCTGCTGCCCCTGGAGACCCAATGGCGGTCCGTTCAGGATCAGCACCAGCACATAGAGACTGTGATAGCCGGCAGCAAACGCAAGCTGTTGGCCAACGAAGATGGCGGTTGCGGCTCCGGTTCGGGCTCGGGCTCCGGTTCCGGTTCCGGCTCCCCCGACTCCTACATGGACTCTCCGGAAACGGAAACCTACGTGGTGGAGCTGCACAAGAACGTCTATGGCCTGGGCATAACCGTAGCCGGATACGTTTGCGAGGAGGAGGATCTCTCCGGCATATTCGTTAAGAGCATCATTGAGGGCAGTGCGGCGGAGACGAGCGGTCAGATTCAGATCAACGACCGCATCGTGGCAGTGGACGGAAAGTCCCTGTCCGGGGTGACCAACCACCAGGCGGTGGAGCTGCTCCGGAACACAGACATCGAGGTTCACCTCACATTGGAGCGGTTTCTGCGTGGCAGGAAATTCGAGCACCTGCAAGTGGCCCTCACGGAGATCAAGGGCAGTGCCGGGCCATCCGGCTTGGACAGAAACCAGGAGAAGGACCAGGACCAAGAGTCACAGCTCTCGATGCCTGGGTCACCCTCGATAGCCACGCTCAGCTGGCTGCCACCCAAGTCGCTGGATGCTGATTCCATAGCCACCGAAGGCGACGAGGCCGAGGCGGAAGATGTGGGCGTTTCGGGAACAGGCGAGGAGTTTGTGGAGCTCCCCTCGCGGGACACCGTGGAGTCGAACATGTCGCACGTGCTGGACCGCAGCGATCACAGTGGCGGCGTGACAAAGCTGGCCACGACCAGTCCAGTGGCGCCGCTAACCAATGGCAGGAGTCCGAACCTGGCCGATGACAGTGGCAACGACACCGATGAGCAGTGTCCAGAGCCGGAAACGGAGACGCAGACAGAGGCGGGAAAGGGAGCGGCAAGAGCCAGAAAGGTGTCCAGAGCAGATTCGAGCAAGGTTAAGGAACCAGAAGATCCCGGCACAGATCCCGATCTCGATCTCGATCCCGATCCCGGCCAGATGCCCACGCCCACGAATGAGGCGCCTGCGAAGGTGGCCAGCCCGACCGCCGCCTCCCTGCGCGTGGCCTGGAAAAGTGAGTTTCCCGACAGTGAAATTTTAGTTGCCGAAATAAATAAACTTTCAGGTCTAGGGATCAGCCTCGAAGGCACCGTGGACGTGGAGTGCGGCATTGAGAAGCGTCCGCATCACTATATACGCTCGATACTCGCCGACGGGCCAGTGGGCCGCCAGGGCATCCTGCGGCCGGGCGATGAGCTGCTGCAGGTGAACGAGCACAAGCTCCAGGGCCTGCGCCACATCGATGTGGTTAAGATCCTGAAGGAGCTGCCGGCCCGCGTTAAGTTGGTGTGTGCCCGGGGCACTCGCGTTCCGTCGGTGATAAATACCTCGCAAAACCCGGAGGCCTTCGAGACGCGCAGCCTCCTGCCCGGTGGTCACCAGAGCCTCCAGAATCTGCTGAGCAAGGCCCAGTCGGAGAGCTCGCTCTACACGTCCAGCACGGCGACTTTGACGGATGCAGGCGGAGGAGCCGGGGGTTTGGGAGGAAATGGCGCTGGAGGAGCGCGCTCCAAGTCGCTGGAGAACGTGTCCGGCCTCGCCCTGTGGAGCTGTGAAGTGACCGCCGTGGATATTGAGAAGACGGAGCACGGCTTCGGCTTCTCCATTCTGGACTACCAGGATCCCCTAGACTCCGAGGGCAGTGTGATCGTGATTCGCGGCCTGATACGCGGTGGTGCTGCCGAGGCAACCAACGAGATATATCCGGGCGACCGTCTAATGAGCGTCGGCGATCGCCTGCTGCAGGGCCTTGAACTGGACGAGGCGGTGGCCATTCTGAAGTCCATGCCGCCGGGACCCACACGCCTGGGCATCTGTCGGCCCCTCTCCGCTTCGGACAGCAACAGCAATAGCAACATAGCCTCGCCGCTCGGCGACTCGGCGAGTACATAGTGACAGCCCATACCCGACGGCCAACAGGAGTCGGAGATCGAACCGGAGGTGCAAGCGGAGCCGAATGCAGAGCCGGAGGAGGAACGGGAGCTGTTCTCATTGTGTGAGTACAATTTTCTGTATATATTTTAAATTTAAAAGCTAACTTTATAAGGTTTATATTAATATTTATAATTTCCTAAGTTATTAGGTATAAATATAGAAATTTACAACTAGTCTTCCGAGATTTAATATAAAATTATTCATTTTATTATCCCAAAAAATGCAAGTTTCCCTTTTCTAAAAAGTTCTCCTATTCCCTTATTCCTTGTTTGGCTTATTTAAATCGAATCAGTTGAAGTTTCCCTCGCAGAAAGTAACAGAAGCATTCAATTATATACTTTTCGGCAACTTTTTGATTGATTGTTGGCCCAGATGTTGCCTCGCCAGACTCAATATGAATGCGAATCGTCATTGAGCCAGTTGGCGGGTGCGAGTTGTTATTAAATTGTCACCTGTCACACCTGCCGCTAATTTCCCTTTAAGATTTTGCCTTCACCTTTTTTCCCCTGTTAATCAAGTGAAAGTTCTGTGAGTTCTGTGCGTTGCCAAGGCTACCTTTTTTGGGACTGGACGCCGTCCTGACAAATGTTGCCACATCAGTGGGTCGCCCCAGGCCCATTTCCTGGCGCCATTTGGGGTTAGCTTATGTATATATATACATATATATGAGATCTCGTTTTTAATTGTTGCCCCTGGTAACGCCCAAAAGTCATTTTAAAAAGGTTGAGTCCTGGGTTTGGGTTGGAATCGGAAAATAAATGTGTGCACGGCCATTGTCGAATTGATGACCGCTTGACATCCTTTTGAAGTAGTTCATTGCTCATACGCCCCGTGTGGCAAGCACAATGCCCGTTGTCTGTGTCCGTGTACTCGCTCTATAAATACATTTATGTGCGTATAGGTTTCGGGTGGACCGCAGTCTTTTCGTGTGGCTAACTTGCTGTCAACCCTCGGGCTTCTATATGTGCCACTTGTTGTCTTTCCCTGTAATTTAATTACATTTTTGGGTTAAAGTTATTTTAAGCGTGCCACCGATTGGCCAAGCTTTAAATTTAAACTTATATAAAATACGAGAATTCAGTAACTAATTTGTACTACATATGAATGCCTTGACTTTTCCCACACTTCTTTGCCTTACTCATTAAAATTTTAAATTAAACACAGATGAAATTGTGTGGCGTTTGGCACATGCTAATAACTTGTTATAACCGACACCTAAAACTCGAAAGTTCGAGGGGAAAGTGATGGTAAGGAAACATCCCGAGGGCGAGGGCAAGGACGAGCCTCTTGCTCACCCATTAACCAGAAACCAAGTTCGGTCCGGACATTGGGGGCCTTCTTGACGCCTAAATTATTCATGCGTAGATATAAATACAAAACTTTGACAAGAGCGGTACTGGGGCCAAGGATAAACTGCAAATTACCACTAATCTCCTGGGGTCCCAGGCCCCCGAATGTTTGTCATGTTAGCCTCATAAATAGTAATTTTCTTAATTGACTCTCGCCATTCGCATTCATAATTCACAATTTTCCCGGCTGGCTAGCTGCCTCGCTAGCTTTTGTTTAAAAAATCATTATTTAGCAATTGTTTTAGCCAGCATAAATTATAAGGGTCAAGTAGGTCGATGATTTATGCATGCCGCGATAGCGAAAAGTTCCTTGCCTCAAAACTAGTCGCCAGCTGGAGGGTGGTGGGAGGTGGCAGGTGTACATGGTGTACCAGGTAGTAGTCTGAGAAGCGAGCAGCTGGCGGCGGAATAATAAAAGCTCGGCCAGCAATTATAAAAATGTTTGGTTCATGTGTAAAAGCCGACGGGGAAATTCTTTCAATATATATAAAGTATGAACACATACGCCGGATAAAGTTATGTTCTTGTATATATTTATGCATGGATACACTGAAACTTTAAACTACACTAAAATTTTAAAATATTCAAGACAAAGATTCATTTAAAAATAAATAAATAATTGTTTTTTGAATTCATGGACCTGAAAGAAAGAAATTCAATGCTAACAAATATTTTTAATTTAACAAAAATTTTATTATTTGTTTAATAAATATTTAATAATTAAAAAAAAAATAGAATTCAAAACCCTTCACATATTTTCTTGATATTCTTTTTCCTCTCTGCCCGCTCATATTTGTGTAGATGGTCGTTTGTTGCTGTTTGCCCGTTTAATTAATTGGCTATTAAAAGTGTTGAAAATTGAAAACAAAATTTAACGCCACTGCAGCAGCAACAACAGCATAAAAATAGCCCTCCCTGACCTCACCGGATCTCAGATGGGTGTGTGTGTGTGTGTGTAAATAAAACAAAATTGCTGCACAAGCAAATTGATCGAATTAAATGAGTAATAAGAAATTGCGTGTAAACGCTGCAATTAAAACACTATACACATGTCCGACCCGTCGACCTTTAAAACCCTACATTAAGTATGTTAGTTTATATTTCATGGCAAACAGTTAAAAAAGAGCGAAAGTACTTTTCGCTGAGTCAATACCGGGGCAATAATTCTCCCACAATAAGCGAATTAAATGCTGCACAGAAAAACCACGTAGAGTACACACACGGATTCATTGTGTGCGCATATGTTTACCCATGGCGGTCAAAATATTTACGCAAACGAAATATAATAAGCATAACAAACAACATTTTATAATAGGTATTAAGACTTAGTGTTGCTCTTTATTACCTGACCATACACACAGCCCTTTATGGTATTTAATCTTTGCTGCTATTTATGCAGCAAAATGGCGAATAAGTAGTGGGATTTATAAATTTCTGAAGCTACAAACCAGTTGAAAATTTTACGAATTCCTAACAAGTATATTAAAACCACTACTTTGGATTATTTTTTGGAATGTATGACTGTAAACTGATAGTTTACGTAATTATTTCTATAAAAATTTTATAATTAATATCAAAATTTTAAGTTTTTCTAGCTTACATATATTAGTTTAAGTCTGCTTACATTTACTTATTTAATATAATTAACCATTTTTGATACCTCTCTTTTTGTTTTTCATATTAATACATTGTCAGATAATAAATTCATTAAATTTTCTGCTGCGTTGCATTCACTGATCTTGTAGATTTTTATGCCGTCATACATAGCGTATACGCAACGCGATGCTGTCATGGAAATAGCAATTTCTCGCGAAAAGCCGCCCCTTTAATAACATTTTAATTAACCAAACTGGCGTCATGGCCCAGAATTTCGCAAATCACAAATTGTTTACAGTTGGCAGCTTAGCAAGGGACTGCAGCAGGAGCTTGATTCGCAGGCGTTGCATTTTAAATCAAATTAATGTAAACAATGGCAGGGATGTCAGGTGGTTGGACAGTCTGCCAGTTGGCTGCTCCACCGATAATAATAATAATAATGGGGCCAAGTCGACCGACTGACAGGCGGGCGGGTGGGGACGCTGAGGATTTGTTTGTGGCGCTCCAATTTTACAAATGTAAATATGGAATGGCAACAACATAATGCCACAGTCGAACATGTGGAGGCGATTAATGCCAAACTTTCAGCCTTAATCGCTGGGCATTTGCATTTTCGCTTCCAATTTGCTGATTGCTATGCCATGAAAAGCCCTTTTCAAAGATATTTTGCAAGGAATTTATAATGCATTAAATTGTTTCATTTAAGACGAAGAGATTCCTCGAGTTATTCAAGCAAGCCGGAGGATTTTTGAATGAAAACATGTGTTATTAAAACGAGAAATTCTGTGCATTCCCATGGTGAATAGCTACAGAAGGGATTATTGCACTTTAACGTTAAAAAAATAAATAAAAGTGTTTTTATTACGGTTGATGGATTATGAATCAAGGGAAAATAAATGCAAGAATTTATTTCCTTATTCGCATCTCATTTCTTGGGACATTAGGATGTAAGCCAAATGAAACATAGAGAAGCCCAGAGAGAATATGTTGCATTTCCTGCATTTAGCATTTTTTCATTAAAATGGCTCAGGACCTGATTGCTAGTCGGTCCTTCGAGGATATTTGTGCATGTGCTAGTACAACAGACTGCAAAAATAATTACGGCAGAACAAAAAACTCATTAAAACGCACTGCACACACCGCAAACATCGCCATCAGCGAGTGTGTGTGCGGGTGGGTGAGCTTTCTAAATTTCCGCCGCCATGCCACCCCTCCCTCAGCCATTTCCGCTTCCTTCGCCCAGGAGTGTCGGCCATGCAGGGAAATCTATCAACGTCTGTGCCTGGAAGGCTTCCCCCGCCTTTCTGCTGGAATGCTTTCTTATGTGCACTGAAAAAAACCTTTTCATATCGAAAAAATCTAACTAGAATAAATACAACACAGATTAACAAGATTAGAATAACACAAATTCCTTCTTGAATCATTATTTCCCGCTAACCAACGGCTAGTAATTAATATCTTTCTCCTTAAAGTAATGCCTTTTTTTTACGTGTAAGCGTATGTGAGCACGTAAAGCGGAGCCCGGCACAAAAAACATTTATTTAATGCAACAATTGTGTAGATGAAGCAGCTGCCGGATCCGGGGGAGTGTGCTGGCGAAACAATAATGGGGCGAGAGCATAATACAGATAGCAGCAAGGAAGCCAGGACGCACAGACCTCCTTTGGTTCTTTGTAATTTTCTGTGCATGAACTTAAGCGAACATACTGCAGCAAAAACAAAAACAAAAAACACATTTACAACAACAAGGGGAACAACAAGTCGATGGCTTTATCTCGGTATATCGACAACACGCTCATCATCATACTTATCCCAGTACCCGTGCTGAGTGCACTCCTCAATGCGTCGAGCATGATCTTGGCTTTGGTTTCTTTTCTTCACCAAGTACCCATTAGTTGGGCGGATATCTGGGTATATAAGCATTCAATGCTTTATGAACTTTTTATTAAAGGGTCTAAAGCAAGCTGGGTTTTTAAAAAGTACAGGAAGAAGAATATTAATTATATTTACCATTCTTTATATTTGAAGGTCTTGGGTATAAAATCTTTCTAAATAAGTTCTTGAATAAAAGAGTCTTGAATTTATTTTATTAAATAGACGCCCCTCAGTCCAAATACATACTTCTTGATCCATATTAAGAACTAACTTTATCCATATAAATAATTAAATATATTACATTGTGATTTGACGCTATACCCCTGCACATCCCTCAATTAAACGTTAATAAAGACAAGATAAGAGACAAAAATATGGCCGACATGGCAAAAAAGGTTGACTTTCTTTTATTTGCATGTTCTTGTGTTGTCTTAAAATGATTTTCTTTTTACTTTGCGAAGGAACAGCACTCGAGTGAAGTGCATAAATTTTGTATCGAGTGCTCGTCGCTCCCGAGATATTTATCCGGCTTTTCGCTTACGGCCGTTAATCTGCCGGGGCCTACTTATTAAGCCCGTAAACAGGGGACGGGGGACATGGCAGCGCTTTAAAAATACATAAAAATTAACTGCTGACGCAATTGCCAGGGGAGAGCCGTGGAGAACGGGAGAAGTGGGTAAGCAGGAAGTTGGCGGTAGATGAGCTCCAACAGCCGGTACTCTCTGACGCATTCACTGCTCATAATTCCCATAATTGACAATGCCACTAGGCCGCCACCCTTAATTTTAAGACCCTTTCCCCATTTTCCGGGGCGCGCTGTCATAAAATTTGTAGCGAGCTCACCGTGAAGCTTATAAATATTTGACGATTTTCGTTCGCCGACTCGTCAACTGATTTACTTAACTTACTTAAATCCAAATTATCCTGTGTACTGGCCACTGGCCACGCCCTGCCATACCCAGTTGTTGGCCCGTAATAAATATGGTAAATAAATTGCGAATTCAATGGCCCTGGTCCGGGATCGGAGTCCTTATTGATTTTTCTCTGACTTTGTCCCGGGCTTTTGTGAAAAGCAAAGGGGAAACATATGTTTTCATATTTAATTATACCCATTCCACAATGAGTGTATAAAAGCGCACGTGTGTGTCTTCGTGAGAGAGTGTGAGTGTGAGGGTAAGTGTGGGGTCGGTGCTACTGAGTGTAAGTGTTTTATGGGCGCTTTGAGTGCGTCTTTTTGTGTTACGGTTATGGCGGCAGGTAGCAAGTGTCGATGGCAGCTCGTTGCCTTCCCGGATTAAATTGGTACGAAGTGGAGGGAAAATATTGGGTCAGTATGGCGATTTTAAAGTGACCACAAAGTGTCATGTTAGCGGGTTTTCATTGAACGAACTGGGGCTATGTTGTTGGAGTAATTTATTATTTGAAACTATTTTTTCCGGACTTGTACAACTGTAAACGATTATTTTGTTAAGCTTACACTTAAATCCTAAGAAAAAGCATATGCTATTTGTGACTAACCCATTCCTATCCGGAATCTGACTGTGTAATTAGGCTCGTCATCATGCCAAATGTGAACCAAGTGCAAAATTGCGTGGATTTGTTCTTGGCCAGACTCTTAATTGCAGTGCAAACGGACCGCGAAAACGAGGCCCTCGGCTGTTTTTCCACACACGCTCACCTGTGCTCACCTGTGCTCACTTGTTCAGTCGCTCACCTGCTGCAGCCCCATGAAGCCTGCCTCCTTTAAGCCCACTTAGAGTTGTTTGTGCTGCATGCGAGGCCAAAATGTTGCCAGCCACTGCGGCTGCCAGATAGGCCGTGAGCAAACACACACGCGACGTCATCGAGAGCTCATTGTGCATGCAAAGATTACCGCACAAATGTACTGGCAGCCCCAATTTCTCCAGTCCCTCCCCTAGCCCGTCTTTCGCCCCCTTCTGCCCCTTTTCCAGACCCAACCCTTAGTCATAGTTTGCACAACAGTTCAACGTTTACGCATTGCCAGTGGAACTGATGGAGGAGCAGTGGTAGATGCTACTGCACTTGGAGAAAAACCAGCAATAAAGTCGAACAAATGCTTCATTATTTAATAAGTTCAAAGTTCTCTTAAAGCTACACGCTAACCTGCTTTCTTAAGGATTTTATTTGTCCTAAACTAAGTTCCTAATAACTTCACAAAATACCAAAGCTACTTTTTTAAAAATATATAAAGATATGGTAAAATATCTCTTATAACTCCAAGTTACTTTTTTCCTATGAAAATTCAGATATTTCAAAATATACTCCAGCCATGCCTTACTTCTCTTACAGTGCACTTGGGGAATTTGGCCATTTTGATGGTATTTAGTCATTTTATCAAACTTTGAATATTTGATTTTTTTTATGGAAACATCTTAAAAATATATGGCTCTATAAAATGTAGTACCAGAAATGTTAATTAACAGTG